>JASVEC010000080.1:0-82331 GCA_030770535.1 Batkoa obscura
CATCAGTTTGAAGCACAACTCTACCACGAAGATCATTGAGTACCAAAGTTTGATGGGTTTCAGCAAGCCCCAACTCCCATGGTAATCCAGCATATTTAATACCTGTCCATCTAGATGCACCTGTACCACCATCATGTCCAGAAATTAAGATATGGTCAGCTTTTGCTTTAGCAACTCCAGAGGCAACAATCCCTACTCCAACTTCCGAAACAAGCTTAACTGAAACCCTTGCCCTTGGATTGGAAGTCTTTAAATCATAAATGAGTTGCTTGAGATCTTCGATAGAATAAATGTCGTGATGAGGTGGGGGCTAATAAGACCAACACCAGCAGTAGATTTACGTGTTTTAGCAATATTCTCAGATACCTTGTGTCCTGGAAGTTCACCTCCTTCACCTGGTTTTGCTCCCTGCGCCATTTTGATTTGAAGCTCATCTGCATTTGTTAAGTAAAAGCTAGTAACTCCGAACCTTCCAGATGCAACTTGTTTAATAGCAGAACGTAAGTTTTTACCATCAACTAATCCAGAGGCTCTTTGTGGGTCTTCACCTCCTTCTCCAGTATTACTTTTGCCTCCAAGCTCATTCATGGCAGCAGCAAGAGTGGAATGTGCTTCCATAGAAATAGAACCATAACTCATAGCACCAGTACAAAATCTTTTTACAATTTTGTCCCAAGGCTCAACCTCATCAATTGGAATTCCTTTACTTTTTTCAAAATCGAAATCAAGTAACCCTCTTAGTGTACAGTTACGGATTGAATCATGGCATGCTTTTGCATACTCATCATAAGCATTTTTATTTTTATTGCGTACAGCGTCTTGAAGTTTAGCAACAGTCACAGGCTCGTTGATATGTTTTTGACCACCTTTACGCCAATGATATTCTCCTACTTCTGGAAGACCTTTGATATTTTCTGTATATCTAGTAGGATAGGCAGCTTCGTGAAGTCGAATAGCATCTTGTGCAAGCATTTCAAAAGTAGAACCCTTAATTCTAGAAGCGGTACCATTAAAACATTTTTCAATAACTTCCTCACTAATACCAAGAGCCTCAAAAATTTGAGCTCCTTTATAGGATTGTAAAGTAGATATACCCATCTTTGACATGACTTTCAATATACCATTACTGGAAGCTTTTTTGTAATTTTTTATTAACACTTGGCCATCGATTTCTTCTTCCAGTAAACCATCTCTTTTTAATTTAAGGATCGCTTCAAGAGCAAGGTAAGGGCATATAGCATCTGCACCATATCCTAAAAGTACACAAAAATGATGTACTTCTCTTGCTTCACCAGTTTCAACTACCAAAGCAACTTTAGATCTTAATTTATTACTAATAAGATGTTGATGAACAGCACCTGAAGCTATAAGAGAACTAATAGGAATATTGTCTACATCAGCTTCGTTATCTGATAAGACAATTACTTTAACGCCTTCATTTATTGCTTCGACTGCGCTTTCGCATAACTCGTTAAGTTTCTCTAGATAGCCTGAAGGCCCTAATTCCTTTTTGAAAGTTATTGAAAGAGTTTTTACCGACCAATCAGCTACGTACTTTGAAATATTCTTAATTGAAGCAAGCTCATCAATATCAATTATTGGAGATGGAAGCGTCATTCTATGACACTGCGATTCCTCAATTTCTAAGATATTTCCCTCTGGTCCAATATAACATTCCAAAGACATGACAATTTCTTCACGAATTGGATCAATGGGTGGGTTAGTTACCTGGGCAAAGAGCTGGCGGAAATATTCATAAATTGGCCTTACTTGAGTAGAAAGGCAAGCTAAGGCGTTATCGTTACCCATAGAACCCAATGCTTCCTTTCCTTCTTTTATCATTGGTAAAATAAGGAAATTTATTTGCTCCAATGTAAAGCCAAATACAGTCATTCTTGGATCTCTTGCAACAGAAACAGGATCTAACACGTAAGCTCTAGTAGGACTATTTTCTAAAGTCACTGCTTTGAGCTCTTCTAAACTAAGCATTTGGTTGTCAATCCATTTACCAAAGTCTTCGCGTTCTGCTACCTTGCTTTTAAGCTCGGTATCATCAACAATACGCCCTTCAACAGTATCCACTAAGAGCATTCTACCAGGCTGCAAACGTCCTTTTTTTATAACAGTGGCTGGGTCAATAGTTATAGTACCTACTTCAGAAGCGCAAACTATTCTATCACCTTCAAGGACATAATAGCGACATGGTCTGAGACCATTTCTATCTAAGCTTGCACCAATATAACGACCATCAGAAAAGGTAAACAGGGCAGGTCCATCCCATGGTTCCATCAAACAAGCAGCCCATTTATAGAACGCTTTCTTTTTTGGGTCCATGTTTGGATTATTTTGCCATGCTTCTGGCGCCATTATCATTACTACTTCTGGAAGAGAAAATTTACCGTTCATTAATAAAAGCTCTAAAACATTATCAAAAGCTGCGGAATCAGAACCATCTGGTTCAATAATTGGGTATAGTTTTTCAAGGTCTTTACCAAAAAAAGTGCTTTTCATAATACCTTCTCTGGCTCGCATCCAGTTTTTATTTCCTCGTAATGTGTTAATTTCTCCATTATGAGCACAGAACCTTAACGGTTGAGCACGATTCCAGCTTGGAAAAGTATTTGTGGAGAATCTAGAATGGACTAAAGCAAAATGAGCAGTATAACGGTGATTTCCCAAATCTAAAAAGTATTTATAAACTTGAATAGGGGATAACTGACCCTTATAAGTTATGTTTTCTGTAGCTAACGAACAAATATAAAACCATTCTTTTAATGTAATATTATGAGAGGATACTTTTCGAAGCAAATAAAGCTTCTTTGTAAAAGTTTTAGAATCAAAAGTTTTATCATTTAAAGTAATAAATGGTTGAAGAATTTTAGGTTCTCTTGAAAGAGATACGGGTCCTAAAATTGAACTATCTACTGGTACCTCACGCCAACATAGTACGTTAAGGTCAAAAGAGGTAGCAATCTTTTCAAAGCGTGCCTTTTGATCATCGATAGTATTTGGGTTAAAAAATAAATTACCAGTTGCATACTGACCAGGTGGTGGAAGCTTAACCCCTAATATATCAGCTTCTTTATTGAAGAACTCATATGGCATTGAAGTCATTACACCAGCACCATCACCATCACGAAAATCAGCACCAGTAGCACCTCTATGGGTCATATTGCATAAAATAACGCTAGCGTCGCTTACTATTTTATGGCTTGGTATTCCTTTAATATGTGCAGCAAATCCCACGCCGCAAGCATCTTTTTCTAAAGAGGGGTCATACAAACCTTGTTTTGGTGGTAAGCTCTCGGCCCAGCTTTGGTTTTTATTAATAGTAGAAGGCATTTTATATAACTAATAATAACACAGTTTAGTAACTTTTTATTTTTATTTTTGAAAGTAGGATAATGGTTAAAGATAAATAGAATGAAATAAAAGTTTGGATTATGACTTTTTTTAGCTTTTATAGTATTGAGGTCAAGCATAAACTTATGCATTTTGTTTCATCATAAATTCTTTGATTGGATTTAGCAACATGTTTAAAATAAGTATATTAAATTGTTGATATTTGTTAAATTAGATATAAACTATCAAATAACGTATGTTTTGTTACCTTTTATGATATAAATTAAATAAATCGAATTATATGTTAGTTAGAATCTCTCTACTTTAAGCCATATTTATATCCCCATACTTGATGATTTTAATCTTTATCAATTTCTTAAATCTTCAATTAAAATATATGTGACTATTTTGATTAGATAACAAGATGAAAATAATCTAATCAAGTAGAAATTATATTTGACATTTGATAAATAAACTTAGGATAGCAGTCACGCTATTGTTTAAGGTGGTTAAGCATGAACATTATTGGCCCAAGTTGTTATAAATTAAATCACATTTTAAAGTTAAAGTAAAAAAATTATTTTATTCTAATTGCATAAATGTAAAAGACCCGAATTCATTTTAAGCAAAGTGGAGGAAAAAACTTTTCAAATGACAAAGCTTATCAATAAATTATTTTTTGATTTCATTTGACATCATCAGGATATCTAGGAACTCTTACTAAAAAAGGCAAAATGGTATTTTAAATTTAAAATCATGTTGTGAACAATCTGTTACCTCTCTTTATCATTCATTTTATTTAATAATATTCTTATTCATTTTATTATCATAATGTTAAGAGTCACTATTATTCATAATGGAAAAGTTAACAGAAAAGTTAGTAAAATATTTTTTTGGATGTGACTTCCGTCGCTCATAGTTTTAAAAGTCAAACCTTTAATTCCTTAAAAAAACTAAGCCTCCTTATTTTTTATCAATTTTGATAAAGAATTGAAAGCGACAATAAGTATAAAGAAAATTTAAGTTTATAATGAGACTTATAAGAACTTACTTTGCTCTTCTAAACTTTCATGTCTGTTTGTATATTAATTAGTAATACCTAGTAAAATAAACCATTATATAGTCCGTTCTTAGCATGTTCTGGTTTGGTTTTAAATGCTAGTCTTATTTTTATCAAACTGATAAGAGATTATTCTATTTTTGAAGAAAGATAAGAAAATGTATCTGAAAATGTATCTAAAAATGTCATGGTCTATATAAAATTTATTTAATACAAAATCAAATGATGAATATTTTGTAAATACTACTATACGATAAGCTTTAGAATTTCATGTGGGTTTAACAATTGTTATAAATTATTTAAAGTAAGCTTACTTCAATATTTTTACAATAATTTATAACAAGGCATTTAAACAAATTTCAACTAGAAATGTCACTATTAAAAGCTTTACTATCTTCAAAACGGATTTTAATAACGAAGTGAATTTTAAGTATACTTTGTAAAGTAATAGCTGGTAATAGGCATTTTCTTGAATATTTTTGTCAAATTCCTGGGTTGACTAACTTACATATATTTATAACGTTGTCGTACTCATTGTAGTAATAACCTTTAGAGGTTAGCTCATGGATTTGGGATGATAAGTGTATTATGGAATCTAATAGTACGATTTAATTCTATTTAGGACAAAATGATCGTGATTTTTGTACGAAAATCAGAGGACAATGTTACTCTATAATTTTCAAGTTCATAGGCTTGAGATTAAATAGATAATTTGTACTTCTTGAATTCTTTTAGGGCACCTTGGATCAATTCATTAATTTTTTTACTAGACTATTTTTGTAAGTATCTTATCCATAAATAAAAGACAAAATTTTAAACAAAGAAACACGTCCCCATATATATTTCACTTTAACCAAGTTGTTACTCTACCATAAGAAGATCGGAAGCCATATTTTAATGTTGGTTTTAATTCACTGCCATCAATAAATGGATAAATATCCTACACAGTTATAACAGCATTTTTCGATTCTCTTACTTTTTTAGAAATATATATTAATATTTGATTTATGTTTAAATTGTACACATTGAATTAATTTCACTCAAATTTTTATCACTAAACTTTGTATAACCACAAAAAAAAATCAACAATTTCCTACAAATTTTCTTTCTATATTGTATAGCTTTTATTTGAAGCATTTACTTGATTTCTGTTTACTCTTCTCATTCTAGTCAGACAATCTATATACATAAAGGTACCTACATTTGATAACTGAAAAAACATTATGAAATAAATAATATAATACCAATAATATTCAACAATCAAGAGTGTCTTAATTCATCATTTCATAATTGATTAGAATTATTAGATTTATAACCAAAAGGTATACTGAGCTCATTATCTAGACATCTAAAGATTTTATTAAATATTTGGAGTACCATCAACTTTAATGAAGATCTATTACTACTTTTTAGTATAGTTTTCAAGCATCTTTTGGCTAGCTAAAAGTCTTCAGGGTCAATATTATTACAATATACTTTTATGAAGTAATTAAAGAGTTAACTTGGCTCTACTCTATTTATTGTTACTGATGGCATAATTAATTTGTTTGAGGAACTACTAGTAACAAACAAAAAGGAGTTAGATTGAGCTCTATTACATTTTAACAGTTTATTGAATCTTAATACTTCATACTCAATTTGTTCTAGAAAATTATCTTTCCCTTTTTGAATAATTAGCTTTTCTCCTTTTCTTCTTTCCATCAAATGGGAATGTCTTTTTTGGCTCCATGACTTTTTCCATTTTTCAAGTGCTACTTAAGCCGAAAATTTGTTGTTAAAATCCTTAAACATAAAAATAAATCCCTATATGTTTAATATATAATACCCTCTTTGCTTTTTGGAATACAAATATCATACATTTCAATCAATTCCCTATCAAGCGCTACCTGGTTTCATGAGGAAGATTATTAATGTCGTGAAATAATTTGCTAACCACAAACTCTGAAGAATCTATCTGTTTTCCTCCATTCGTTCGATAAAACAATCTCAGTTATTATATATGGATATGTTTGAAGTTTTAATGACAGCTATTTGAGCGGAAAGGCCATTGGTAAAATTCTTAACAAAAAAATGCATTTACATATGGGGATGTTTTTTTGACTTCATTACTTTTTCCATTTTTTAAGCGCCATTTGAGTGGGAAA
Source organism: Batkoa obscura (assembly GCA_030770535.1). Lineage (NCBI taxonomy): Eukaryota > Fungi > Entomophthoromycota > Entomophthoromycetes > Entomophthorales > Batkoaceae > Batkoa > Batkoa obscura. The sequence goes on from JASVEC010000080.1 coordinate 6,547, forward strand.
GCTATTAATAAAATTTTTAAACACAAAAATACACCCCCATATTCTAACAAAAAAAAGGTTGAATAAAACTAAAATATTTATGAGAATCAATAATTATTAAAAATCAGATTTTTATATATAATCCACTCGACACACAATTTGTTGATTTGATTTGTTTGATTTATAGCTATAATCATGTAACATTTATGTTTTTTCATTCAGGCTTTGCTTAAAGTGTAAACAATGCGATATCGAGAATCAGCACTTTAGTAACCAGATTAATTCCATTAATCAATATAGGATATCATTTAACTTTTAATAACTCTCTAAGATATATTATTGCTATGATCTAGTTTGTAAATCCATTTTTATTTAAGCTATGAGCTAAAATACTGGATCCCTTCACTTTTCGATAATATTTTTTAAAAGTAACATAATGTTGGTAAACAAGCTGATTTTTTCAAGTAGCCTTAGTTGCCTTAAATTTCTCATCAAGATGAAACTTTACGATACTTTTAAATATACTATATAAGAATGTTATTTTATTATGATTTCGTATTTTCTATATAACATAAAGCTTAAGAAACTATCACTTGAGTTTTAAACAAAAAGTATAATTATTTTTATTTATTTAAATCAGAGTAAAGTTTTTTTTGGTTTTACATGTATTTAATAATTAGCTAATAATTTAATTATATGTGGATGTTTTTTTCTGTTTAAGAATTTTGTTAACAATTTTTCCACTCAAATAGTGTTTAAAAAAATGGAAAAATAATGAAATCAAAAAAACATCCCCATATGATGATACATTTATTATAGAAATCAATAGTTTATGATTTATTATATAAAAAATAAAACTATTTAAAAAAAAAAGTATTACTATTTGGGGCTGTTTTTTTTGGCTTCATTACTTTTTCTATCTTTTAAGCACTATTTGAATGGAGAATTTGTTAGTAAAATTCTTAAACATAAAAATACATCCCCATTTATTTAAATTAAATTAATATTTTCCATTTTTATTTAAAATATTCAAAAAAAGTCATAATATTAAATGCTATAAAAAGTTTAAAGCATTTTAAATATATGGGAGTGTTTTTTTGGTTTCATTATTTTTTCCATCTTTTAAGCGCTATTTGAGCGGAAAATTTGTTAGTAAAATTCTTAAACACAAAAATACATCCCCATATACTATAAACAAACATTACAAATTTATTAAAATCAGATAGCGATATTAACATGCTTTTTAATAGTTTTATTTTTGTTGTGTTCACAATGTTAGTTTGCAATATTTCGAAAAAGTAATAAGGAAAACCTTTACTTTAATTATAACTAAATAAAGATTCTTTCATAAAATATTAGAGTTTTCACTAAATATTTCATATTGCTTATCTATGTAACATCAATTAGTTTTATACTTAAAATAATAACTATTAAAGAACGATTTATTGTAAACTTTACAATTTGAATTATATTTCATTTAAATCATCATTGATATAGGAATAACAATAAGCATTAATATATCATGTTAGTTTAAACTTAGATCTTAAAACTCTTAATAAGATAAAATTTATAACAGATGTAAAATCAAGGGTAGAATTTAGGCTGTAATAATAATGTTTTCATAGTAAATAATAATCAAATAGTATTTTTATTATAGAAGTATAAACCCAGAGAGGCTAGAATGGAGAAATTCTCGGGGTATTGTTAGAACACTAAAGTCACCTCCCTAGAAAATTATCCTTATTAAACAAGGAATAGTAATTATAGATAAATTAAAAACCATAATTAGAAATTCGCTTTAATTTAACCGTTTTATCTTTTACTTTAAACCATAACAGCCTTTAATTATTTTAATAAATTGATGAAAAAGCATTTATGAAACATGGAAAAATAGAACAATGTATTCTTAAAACTAATTAATATACATTTTTATTGAATTATACAGTTAATCGAAAATTAATATAAAGAAATAGGAAGGTGACAAAATAAGTCTTTAGCAATGTCAAGGTAATAATAATTAGTGTAGCTTAATTTCTTTTCTTTTAGTAATAAAAGAACTTTCCTAGTCATATTTCTTATGCGATGTAAGTAGTTTGGTAATTCTTCGTTTAGTTTAATATTAGGGGTGTAATGTAAAACTAGAAGGGCCATGATTAAGAGAGGGAGCATATGGTATGGTTCGTTACTATTTTTCTTTAAAAAATCCAAATCATGAGTACATATTATGGTAGTTATGTTTGTGTTAGGGATCAAATAAAATTTGTTAATAAGCATTTGATCCAAGGGACTTGTTCCAGTATAAATATCATCTTTAGATTGATAATATTTCATGTATGGGTAGATATCTCCAAATACTCGACAAAAGTATATGAACAAAGCATTAGATTTCCCTAGCTCGCTATTGATTTCGTTGTAGTAACTTAAAAGGATGTTGTGTCGTCTCTGGAAGTCATTATAGAGCTCATTTGTATAATCATAGGCCGGATTTTTGGTATCGACTTCACTTACGCAAATAATTTTTTTATCTGGCCGGGCCCAATTATCACTATCCTCTTCTCTTTTATAAGCTGTATTTGCCTTGGGCTCTAAGGCAGTAGTAGTACTCATATAAATAAATAAAAAGTATAAAACAAAAGTTATAAAAAAGCGCTTTATATACCTGGGGTTGCCAATTCAATTATTTATATATTAAGAAAATCACATTTATAGCAGGATTTTTGTAGGCTAAATAGTTAAATTGGACAGGTTTACTATTTTTATTCGCACATAATTTGGCCTTCTAAGCAATATATTAATAAAAACTGTACTAAAATTCAATACAGAAGAAAGGGTAAATTGTCATACAACTCTGATTAAACTTACCTTAAATAGAGAGCAGCACTATATTAGTTCAGGTGTAAATCAAACTCGAATATTCAGATCAAAGCAACAGAAATATAACCTTATAGGAATAGAATTCAGATGTTGTAAAACCATACCAAATGGTATCAATTTAAGTTGATTCAAACCTTATTCTTTAACTGAATGTAAATAAAACTATTTGATGATGAAATAAACTTTGACTTAATTTATTAAATACATATTACTATTTGGGAGATTGAAGAGGCTTTTAGAGATAAAATCATCTTGAGCTTAATCTAAGATGTTTAATAGTATAAATAACAGCTAAAATTAAGCGTTACTATGATATAAATACTAGAGGAATGTTTTAAAAGAACTGATTTGACCAAAATGGAAAGTGACGCTCAACCTTTTGCAAAAAATGATTAAATTTGACATTATTTGTACTATATCGGTAATTAAAAGACAACCAATAAGCCTAAGGGGCAACCTTGTTTCTAAAAATGGGAATTTACGTGAATAATTTTAATGAATTGTTAAATTAAATTTAAAGAATTTTACTATTCAAACTATTTCTGGGATCATTAAACTAATAAACAAGTATAAAATAAATATAATAAACGGCTGTTGTTATTTTGAGCAATAGACAACACTTATTAAGCTTTTATATTCATTTTCAAATAGTAAAGAAGTACATGAAGCGAATATAAATTATAAAAACTGATGTCTAGTAACTGCTTTATAAAATAAAGAATATATAAGTCTTCGCCTAAATTGCCAAAAGTATCATTTATCTCATGTTAATTTTGCAAAAAAATAGGCATGTTCATTTATGATCTAACTTATTGCTTTTATTTTCCCTATAACCATAGATATTCTGATTCCTTTAAAGGGGATTAATGAGCAAAAAATAATAATTAACTCAAATTTACTTTCTAAGGAGCCCGCGGTCTGGATGCACTGTAGGTGTTTTTCTTATAACTTCTCATTAAATAGAAATATTATTTTTTAAATCATATGATTTAAATATATTATCACGTACGTTAGATTGATTAAAAAAGTGCCACTAAAGTAAATAAATTAAAAAGTATAGATACTTCTAAAAATAATTTAATAAGATAAAGCTCATGAAGAACTCCTTTTTGTAAGTATTGTCAATAATACTTCATGTATTAAAAGCATTGCATCTTTGACTGAAAGTGTCTGGACTCTTTTTTAAATTTCTTAAAATTTATATAACAAACTTGATATCCATAAGAGTAAAATAAAATATTTTAAGTTCCTGTAATGATTTATTTACAACTGATGTTAAATAGATCCTTCCTTATCCTGGTTCTAAAATTAAATTTGAAATAAAAAGAACTAATAAAGTAATATCCTAAACTCAAATCAATTAAAGCGTATATATTATAATGATAGATAAAAAAAATGAGTTATGGTATATATTTTAAAAAAATAAGTGAGTTTTTCGGTTTTTTCGTATGCTAAAAGTAACCTACTTTATTCAAATAATTGATAGACATTACAGAGCATTTACTATAACACATGGATTAACAAAACGCAAGAAAGGACTAAGAGTTCAAAAGTAGTTTATTAATTGTGATTTAATATCGGTTAATAAGAAATAGGATTAATGCAAAAAACAAAAACAAATCATCTGGTTCTTTTAATACATTAAAGTGATATATTTCATCCAGATTTAAAAAACTATATAAAATGCTTGATAAGTTTTTTTTAGAAAGTTATGAAAATTCCATAGCTGTTCAAAGCATTGTTTTAGAAACATTAGTTGATTGTATACGAATGCAATCTATATACAGGGATTTTTTTTTGGTTTCATCACTTTTTCCATTTTTTAAGCGCTATTTGAGCGGAAAGATTGTTAGTAAAATCCTTAAAAAAATACACACTCATATCTTATAACCTAGATTTAGCTTTATAGAGATACGATCGTGTAAATTATTCATTAAATTTAAGTAATAAATAAACCACATTACTTTTAAACAAAGATAATTGCTTTGAGTATATCTATCAGGGTTATATTATAAATAATTTTAAAGCTATAATAACCCTTAAAGTTAAGAAGTAATAGTAGAATCTTTAAATAGTATATTAAATCTTTAATCACATTGACTTATACTAAAAAAACTTACTATTGTATGGAGAAATGCTATAACAATTAGCTATTTGAATAAAATGAATTTTTTTATATTAGAGTATAAGCTCTATAAGCTAAAAGATAAATGTAAACTAACAAATAATAAAATTCTATAAATTTTCTATACCCAAAATTTTCATAATAACAAATTAATTTCTTAAATATCATGTTATCGAAAGTACATTTTGTAAAAAGCGAGTCCAAGTTTAAATTAATTTAAAAAAACTATATAAAACCGAGCCCTCTAATTTGTATCCCTTCTTTTTCAACCAATAACTTTTCTAACAATTATTATTTAGATCTTATACAAATATAACAACTATAATTTATTTTAAAGCTAAAAGTAGATGTTTAAAAGATGCAATACCAGTTTTTTTATAGTTTGAGTAACAAATCCTAAATATAGGACTTTCCATCTCTACTCTCAGGTGCAATAATTAAAATATCCTTTCTGAATCTTAGATATAATGCTCTTTTTTTCAGATAAAGTTAGTGCTTTATCAAACACAAAAGTACGTTTAAAAAATCAAGATGTTCAATCAGGTTCTTTATACCTTTGGTTACTTCCAACAATAAACCATTTGGGAGTCTGACTCCTTTAAAATATTAAAAAAAATGCAGTGTTAAAATAATTATAAAAACTGTTTTAAAATTCAATATTTTTTAATCTGTATAATAATATATATAACAATAATTGTCTTAAAGAATATTAAGGTACTGCAAATATAGCTCTACATATTTTTTACACATGGAAATAGGAACTTAAAGAAGCTTCCAGTTAAGCTCAGCTCCTGCTCTAAATGGTACAACACCTCGCTCAATACCTTCATCATCATTATATGTAAATTGTTGGGGCACTTTCGATGGCTCTTTGACTAAAGTCAAAGCCTCTTCATTACCTACCTCAATTTTATAGAATGCAGCACCAAATTTTGAGGTAAAGTCCTTTAATCGATCAAGCATATTTAATCTTTCAAATTGAGTTGCTAAATAAGGTAATAAATAAGGGCTAGTAAAAACACCTGCTGCACAAGGATCTGAGCCTTCCTTACGGTGTCTAGGATGTGGTGCAGAATCTGAGCCTAAGAAAAATCGAGGGTGACCTTCTCTAATAACTTCTTGTAAAGCTAAACGATCGTGAGGGTATTTGGCTACTGGTTTACAATAATGGTGTGCAGCCCCTGCCCAATCATCAACAATTAATTCAAGATGATGAGCAGTGATAGTACACCCTACAGTATCACCTAATTTTTTAACAACTTCAACAGCTGCTTTGGTAGTAGCATGTTCAAGAACAATACGTAACTTTGGAAACTGGGCATGGAGTTTCTCAAGGTGTTGTAAAAAACGTTCTTCAGCATTTAAAATGCAGGTACCTTTTTCTGGATCACTTGGAATTTCACCATGGAGATTTAATACCATATCTACTTCTTCCATAGCTCTAAATACTGGGTAATATGTTTCATAAGACTCAATACCAGAATCGCTATTAGTTGTTACGCCTCTTGGATATGACTTTACTCCTTTTTTATGTAGATATTATTAGTGAATAGAATTGAAATATTAAATATAAAATAAGCAGTCAAATTATTACCAGCTATACCAGCTTTAGCAGCCTTTTTGATTTCTTCCGGAGTAAGTTCAGGAGACAAATACAAAGACATCAAATAGTTAATACTAGGGTCAATCTTTACAAGTTTTTGCTTGTAATCTAAAGCTTCTTGAGTATTTTTGATAGGTGGTTGTAAATTGGGCTATAAAAGATTATAAAAAGTATGTGACAATTTTAAAATAACTACCATAACAAAAACAGTGCCTACACCACCGCCTGATAATAACGGAGTAACAAGTTCCATTAGTTTGCCTTGACGAAGGTGTACATGTAAGTCATTTACCTTTGGTAATAAAATTCGGTTCATTTTTTTAATTTGCTAAAAAACAGGGCTTCTTTGATGACTTCCTTATATTCAAGCTCTGTCCAATGAAATCAATTTGATTCAATACAATTTTAATATTTTTTTTGCAAAATTGTAAAATGCCTATGGATATGGATAGGGTAAAGTTAAAATAAAATAAATATGAAATTTATTTCATGTTTATTTTAGATTTAAACATCATTTATTTAATTAACAATAGCACTAAGTGAGCATTAACCAAGCTTTATTTGTTTTAATTATGATTTATCTAATTTACCAATACCAAATATTCAGGATAAATATTATAAATTAAATTTTATCCTTTCATCAGCATATTGTTAGTATTAAGTTAGACTACAGAGTTGTTTCTTTTGACACGGAAATGATGTTTCGAGCAATAAACTGTGTATATTTTGAATAACCGTTATAGCAGCAATTGGTGTATTCTTTGATTATTTGATAATTCAAATAAAGGGAAAAAAGTATAATTTGGAATAGAAGCCATTCTAATATAAAGATACATTCGATTTAATGGAAATGAGCATTAAAAAACTATTCCATAATAACCTAATTTGTCTTCAAATACCTTGGGTAACTGAAACCTTGATACTACATTTGATAATTGAGTTAAAGCTTCTGAAGCATCCATACGATTTTTTCCAGAAGATTCAGCAATTGATTTTAACATAATAAGTAAAAATAAAGAATGTTGTTGACTTTGGATAATGATATTAGCATCAATCTCATAAAACCCAGACTCTGATAGATCGATAATTGTAAAATAAACGTAAATAATGAATATAGAATGAAAATAAAAAGGTAATTGAAAATGAGACTCTTCTTTTTTTGTTTTAGGGAGCACCAGCTCCATAGTACACGTATTTTTAGATGGGGCATAAAACAGCTTAAATGTACTTAAATAATAAAATGTAACTAAATTAGCTGAGCAGAAAAGTAAGTTAATCTCTTCTTTTGAAAAAACAACCGGTTTGGGATAAACTAATACAAAAGGATAGTATAAAAATATTAAAACCAGTTGCAAAAGCATTTGTGTATGAACATTGATTCCAATATCTGGTTCATTAATTGTTGTTAAATCTAAAGTTCTAGTTGAGTTATTAATGTTTACTTTGAGTAACTCAGTTTCGAAGTGTAAATTTAATTGATACTTTTTTTCCAAGTTTAGCATTGAGGTCAAAATAACATAAAACTGGCTAGGTGGAAGCCTTAATTGTTCTAAAGTGATTGTAGCTAAATCATTGTTACTCATAGTAGAGTGTTTAACAGTTTGAATATGAGAAGTTATTTTTGAAAACACTTCAATTAATTCTTTGTTATATTCTCCAATGAATAATTTTTCTTGCCATTTATAAAACGGATAATTAGCCAAGTTTTCCTTATTTTTGGTTGCTACTAAATTTTTCGAGTAAAACTTAATATTGGAAAAATGAGCAGAATGACTCAATTGTGGAAGGTTGGTTGAAATGGTACTAAATATCATATAATAGAAGCTTAACACAGCCCATAATTTTTCTTTTACCTCTTTACTAATAGTTCCATTCTTAATGTCTAACCTTTTATTACCTTGATCATATCCTAAAACCTGTGCCATTCGGATAGCTGAACTAAAATATACAATAGCAAGCTGGGACGAATAAGTAGTCAAACTTATATGTGAAAGCATAATTAATGCGATTACATCTTCATAGGTAGGTGTGTTATAAGCAACAATTAACTCTTTACGGGCGTTTCTTACGCTATTTTTATACAAAAGATGGTAATTAGCGTTATCTTTTGGAGCAGTAAAACGAGCTAAAAAGGCTATAAAAGCATAAGATAAAGAGTTATGGTTCTTTTTAGTGATTATTTGAAATAGTTGCTGTTTAGTGAGCAGTAAATTATACATATCAAAGGTTTGAATATATAATTTTAATCCATTTTTTAAAAAAATACCATAAGATTGAATATCAGGACCTAAAGCTTGTGGTGGCTTTTTTTCAACTACAATATCATTATTATCATAAAATATAACAACCTTCTTTAAACTATTTATTATTTCACTTTCAAAACAATGAAGTTGTTGTTCAATACAATGGTCGAGTATTGACTTCTCATGCTGGCTGTTTAGTATCCGAATGTATGAACAAATATATTTCAAATACGCATAGAATGGATAAGATTGGCTTGGATTAACTAATTGAATTTTCTTAAACAACATCGTATATTTAACAGCTAAAGCTTCTAAAGCTTCTAATCTTGCCCTCTTTCTATCGATATCACTTCTCACTTTTAAATTTACCAAATAACCCCTTGAATCTAAAGGATGGGATACTCTTAAAACTTGAACATTGCTTCTTTTATTTTGCGTCTGTTTCAACATGATCTTTAATAAAACAATGGAGTGTTACTATTACATTATAAATTGTTATATAGTTATATTTACTTACTTTTTCAATGGATAAGTTGCATTTGGTTTATAATTATCTAAAAATTTATTAAAACAAAAAATCAAATTTAGAGCAGTTTCACTTGTTTAATACGTTGAGTTTTAAATCTGGATCAAAATCATCTCTAAATCAAAATCTAAAGCTAGTCTAAAAATAATGCCTTAGTATCCTCTAACACTGTATTCAGTTTACTATCAATTATAATTGTTTCTAACTACATTGTGAGAACTTATACAATAGCTAATAAATACTCAAATATATAAAGCATAAATTTAATGAGAAGAAATATTTATTTATTTTTGACCATAAATATTTAAATAAAACAACAATAATTAAGCAAAGAAAGTCCTAGGTAGTGACAGTACTCCTACTATGCTTTGCAATATATTAAAAGCTTAGAAACCGTGAACTTTGATGCTGGCTTTATCAGCAATCTTTTCACTAATCAAAAATTCACTAATTTTTACACGCTGATCACCTTGAAGTTGGATGACTTCTCCTAACTCCTCGTCAGTAGCAATGATTCCATTTGTAGAGAATACTTTCTTGAAATGTTTAAGAAGGCGTTTTAAATCAACTTGACTTGGTAACCCTTGAAGAGTGGTTAAAGTTTTACGACCGTTACGTTGTTGTATACGAATATCTATAATAAATGATTTAGTATACAATTCATAATTAATATATAATATAGTGGTGTAGTGTCAGTGTAACTATGACTATAATAATAGGAACATTGTAAATCGAGTTCAATAACTGATCTCAAAATTATTTACTACCAATTAAAATAATACTGTCATCACTCTATAATAGCCATAAATTAAATAAACACTTACGGATATAATCAGGTTTGGTAGGGTAGCAGATTCCTCTTGAAGGCCAGTGTCGGCAAAGGGATCGTAGGTAGCAAGGTTATTAATAGTTGACATACAGATGCGGCTAGCTTTTTTTCTTGTAGTTAAGAGAAAGAACTACTTGTAAACAGGATAATAAAAATAGAGAATTAAAGAAAATAAAATTAGTTGATTGTTATTTTATACTTGAGGTATTCATAGGTTACTCAATTATGACAAATCAGCTTATTGAAATCTAGAATTTCTAGCAAATTAAAAGGTTTTACCCTTGGGCAATTTAACCCCTCCCAACTTTGAAAATATTTTCATCATTTTCATGTTGAATTTTAACCAATCATTTATGTTACTGTCATATTTTGCTTAAAATTGGATCTTAGAAAGTACTTATAAAAACTAAGCAGTTGGCCTCATTTTTTTTAATTAAGTTATTTAAAGTGGCTATTTAAAACGTGAACTTATTAAAACTTGCCCAAAATTATTGCTATCAAATTAATTTGGTGGCTGTCTTTAAACTTACTTTATAGTAGTAATGCTGTATAAAATCTGGGTTGTAGCAGCTAATCTGTAAAGCTAAATATTAAATCATCTTCTTTGTTTCATTTATTTATCAGTTAATTAATAAAAAGACACTCCTGTAATATTATTAGTAACTTTTTGTAAAAAATAAATTTGGTTTCACAAAATGGTCAACTTTTAAATATTTGATATACTATATCAATTATATACTCTAACCTTAACTTTAAGATAAACCTTGTATAACATTAGCTTTAGCTTAACAACCATATGGGGATGTATTTTTGTATTTAAGAATTTTACTGACAATTTTTCCACATAAATAGCGCTTAAAAAATGGAAAAATAATGAAACTAAAAAAAACAGCCCCATATATCTAACATATGGGAATGTATTTTTCGTTTAAGAATTTTGCTAATAATCTTTCCACTCAAATAGTGCTTGAAAATGGAAAAAGTAATGAAGCCAAAAAAACATCCCCATATTAGTAACTATCATTGATTCTATTTTTTAATTATTCAAAAATTTTGTAAGTGAATTTTGAATTGTCACAAGCTATAACTCCAGTTAATGATGTTCAAATGATATCATAGTTGATTTTAAATTTTATAATTAGTTTGTAATAAAAATTTCTTTTTTATTTACTTTTTATCAACATAGTCATGTCTCACCCAGCTGAAAATAATACTAGCCAACCACCGCTAGGCTCTAAAACTGAATCAATTCAACAACAGGTTAATGAAGTAGTCGGTATCATGCAAGATAATATTGATAAAGTAATGGAAAAGCAAGAACATTTGGAAAATTTGAATGATAAAGCCGAAAACTTAAACGAAAACGCAATGCACTTTAAACATGGGGCTAATAAAGTACGTAAAGCCATGTGGTGGAAAGATTTCAAAATTAAGATTATTATTGGCATTATAGTAGTTATTATTTTATTAATTATCATACTTTCGATTGTATTAAAAGACAAAGGAACTAACTCACCCTCAACAGATACCCCTACACCTTCCGCTTCTCTTTCTTAATAGTTTTATTTATTTTATTATTTTAAAAGAATTAAAGCTTCAAAAGCAATATTTTTTTGTTTTAAGGCTGTTTGATTTATCATCGACTTAAATTACTTGTTGATAAACTACTTGGTGAATAGGTCCACAAAGATTTTAAGTATATTTGCTTTGAAACTAGAATCAACTATTGTTTCGCTTCACTTATCAAGTATTTGAACAGGATGTACAAATATATGTATATAGTAAAATCATCAGATTTGACTATTAAATAGGGTAAAAGTAACATTGTTCTAACCAATTGCCGACGAAACATGACCTCCAGTCATAGCTAAATGTAAGCTTAGTTAATTTATAAATAATTATGCAGTATGTGAAAACTAGGCTAAAATAGGACATAAGGGGATGTATTTTTTGTGTTTAAAAATTTTATTAATAATTTTTCCGCTCAAATAGTACTTAAAAGATGGAAAAAGTAATGAAGTCAAAAAAATATGCCCTCATTGTAAATAAAGCTTATAAATAAAAACAAATTAAGAGATTGAATTATACGGGTTATTTTAGTTTGTTGATAATTGTATTACCAGATACCCTAACCATAAGTTATTATGATTTCCTTTGCTATATAGAATAATAGTGTTCAGCTTTAAAGCTATATAAAGCACAAAAGGCAATAACTAATATGAAATAAAACTAGTAGCTTTTGTAGATAAATATATATCTTGATAGGATATATAAAGACGTGGTATATGTTTTGTTTAAAACTATGTAAAGTACAAGTTTGCCATATTTATATATTTATGTTAAAGTTATGGTTAAAAATAAGTACATGAATTTTGAAACCTAAAATTTGAGCTGATTATTAAGGATAATTTATTACTATAAGAAGGTCTAATTTAATAGTCTTTGAATGTAAAAATAAAGCAAAAGTAAAGTAGAGAAAGGCAATAACATTGTTATCTTCTACCAATTTCACACCATCGTATTTAATGTTGATGTTGAAATAAGTGATATAACTACTTGATAACTTAATGCTCTTTAAATGCTTTAGATTGGTTAGATGTAATAATATCATTACTAAACGTTGTGTTAATTTCCTAGTATTTTATTGGTACTAAAGTTTATGTTCAAGATGATTTTGGAAGCATAAGGAGTTATAGCTTTGTTTAAATGTAGTATCTTCAATTTAACAAATTTCCTTTAAATGGTATTTAACCCATCAATATCTAAATTATATCTGAGTAATTTTACTGTGCTTAATTTACTAGGATTCACCAACTTAACAGCTTTAATTCTTCAGTACTTCCATCAAGTTTGAATAACTCAAATTGATTTAACAATCCCAAGGAATGACTGTGGCTATCTGAATATATGCTTATCTGACTTAATTTTAGGAATACAGCACTTGTATCACCATTATTGTTGGCACTATTATCAATGGTAGAAAAACTGTTTCTATATTTATAATGCGTTAATTTTATATTTAAGCAATACTTCAAATAATGGAGATCAAAACAGATAAATTCAATGTTTCAGCAAAAATTCGTTTTCTTTAATGAATTTTCTTTGATATTGTCAATACTTATAAGATTTACTTTGGTCATAAAGTGTATAGCTCAAATTATGCTTGATAACCATACTTATAACCTTAAGCAAGTATTTACCTAGAAAACATAACTCAAGTAGCTCTTCTAGATTTAGCAGTTTCAAGGTGTCTTCTAATAGGATGTCAAATAATTCATCAAATTGTAACACCATATGAAATAGAATTAAAGAAACAAACAACTTGGTTCTTATCATGATCTTTCTAATTCACAATTATGATTTGAAACCAAAGTTATACATAGGTTGTTATGTAGGTATAGAAACTCTTAATTAAACTGCCGAATATTGCTTTTGTTTAGAGTCAATAAATGAGGATGTTTTTTTGGTTTCATTACTTTCTCCGTTTTTTAAGGACTATTTGAGCGGAAAGATTGTTAGTAAAGTTCTACAAAAAAAAATACATCCCCAAATAATGTTTAAATTAAGGTTGTTTAATGTATATGCGTCTTTATTTCTTTAGAAATCCAACTAAAAATTTCCAAATATTTAAATAATGGACAAAAATGAATGAAAAAAGATGGAATATGTAGTAATTAAACCTAAATCGTTCATATTAACAATATTTCATATGCTCATCTCAAGAATTCCTATATTTTATACCTAATGTAAATACTATGTCGTATTACTATAGCAACTATTAAACCATGAAGTAAAAGTACAAAATTGTTAATTTCAATTTATTATATACATAAAATAGAGTATAACAAGACATAAACTTAATTTACATTTTCCTTCTTATCTTGATTTACGCTAGAATCGAACTCATTATTTAATTCAATATCGACTATTTCCTCTGTCTTTTCTACAAAACTTTTACCACTATTTTCTTTAGCAAAAAGGATTACAATGAAGGTAAGAGATAAAGCACACCATAATACAACGGATTGAACCAATGCATAGTTTGGCCTTCCATCTGGAAAACGGAAACTTTCACCTAATGCAGCCTCAAGTTGAGCTGCACAAGAAGAAATCATATTACCAAATTGATAAGTTAAACCAGGAAAAGTACCACGTATAGATGGTGGGGAAATTTCAGTTAAAAAGGCTGGAACAATACCCCATGCTCCTTGAACGCAAAATTGAATTAAAAAGGCACCCAAAATTTGGACTCCATAAGAATTTACTCCAGCAAAACCCCAAATCGGAACTATGAATAAGCCTATAAAACATATAAGAGCCATTGTACGACGACGGCCAAAATATTCGGAATACCATCCTATAAAGGTACCCCCTATGATGGCCCCTACATTTTGAACGATTACTGTAATGGATGCTTGGGATGGTGTATATCCTAATTGAGCCTTAAGATAGGTTGGAAAAAGATCTTGTGAACCATGGGACATGAAATTTAATGAAGTCATTAAAATTACAATATGGATAAACAGTAGCCAATGATTCTTAAACACTACTCCAGTTTGTTTAATCCATCCTTTGGCACTTGAGCCTCCACTATTATGTTGCTTTTCTTTCTCTTGCTTCCAAGCTTCAGATTCGGGTACGAAAAATCTAATTAAAATACATAACAAGGCTGGGAAACTACCAATGTAGAACAAAGCTCTCCATCCTAAACTTGGAAAAACTGCCCAATAAATCAAAGCTGCAAGTAAATAACCAGTAGCGTAACCTTGCTGTAATATACCCGAAAATATACCTCTTGCCTCAGGTGGTAAAGTTTCCATAGCTAGAGAGGCACCTAAACCCCATTCACCACCCATGCATATACCAAAGATTGCTCTGACAGCAACGAATTGACCTAAATTAGTAACGAAACCAGTACAAAGACCCATTAAAGAAAACAAAATAATATCGACCATTAATGGTATTCTTCTACCAAACCTATCGGCCAATAAACCAAAAATAATAGCACCAACTGGACGTAATAATAAAGTAAGGGTGATGCCCAAAGACATTTGGGTATCAGTATAACCTAAGTCTTTACCCATATCATGTAATGATAAAGAAACTAAATGGAAATCAAAGGCATCTAACGACCAACCCATAAAAGCAGCAGCAAAAGTTAATGCTTGAGTACGATTTAAACTACCAAGGATGCGTAATGGATTTTTAACTGGTTTAGGTTTGGCAGTTATAAAACTATACCATCTTTCCCGCTTCTCTGCTTCCTCCACTTTCAATATCTCATTGTTAATTGTGCTCATTTAAGCTAATAAAAAAGTCAATTTTTTTATTCTCCTTTTTCTCGGTGGCTTTTTATACTTTAAATTTTCCTATTTACATAATTTTAAAATTCCTAGTGAATTATGTGGGATAGCCTTATATAGTCAACTGTCTATTTAAACTTGATTGTAACAGTTTTGGAATGCTAAGTTGCTTTCTCATATTCATTTTGCATAATCACACACTTACAAATTAGCTGCTTTGTGCTACTGATGATAGTCATTTGACTCCATACTTTATTAATTAGAATTCTAACTTGATCAGTCATTTATAATTTACAAGTATTGTGTGGGATCTATTGAGATGTGAATGTTAAATTCAGGCTTTGTCTTAAACATTATGCTATTTTTGTTTGATGTTTACTTAATAAAGATGAATTACTATAATGTTCATATCCGACTACAAACCGGATAGTAACAACGGTTTATTGAATTATCAAAATATAACAAAATTTCGATTTTTTATTTTTTTATTTTTTATTTTTTTATTTTTTATTTTTTTATTTTTTTATTTTTTATAATATAAATTTAAGTTAGCATAACAATTAACTTATTTGTATTTAAAATTTTAAAAATATATTTATATTTTATGCTGTAAAAATTTCAAGAATTTTTAAAATCTTCATCAAAAATTTCTAAAAATTTACTAATTTACTCCATTTTGGGCTAAATGAATGCTTTTGTGTCTTACTCAATTTAGTGATCGAATAAATCATCCTTAAAATAATAATGTTCATGTTTTGTTAACTGTATTACTTTATTGATAATTATTTATATGTATATATTTTATTCAATTATCAATATAATTTTTGTTTAATATTTATTGCTGTAGTTTTGAAATGCAGACTATTTGTACTAACATTAAAAAATATTTTTGAGTTGGACATCATTTAATCTTCCTATTTTTAGAAAAAAGATAGAACTGAGGATACTGTTCTATTCGCATGCAATATAAAAAACTTGAACTAATATATGTAAGTAATCAACAACAAAATACATAAATGAAGCTAGGATGTAGCTACTTTTATACAGTAAGAGTACATTTCGATTTTTGGTGACCAAAGATATTGTTAAATGAGTAAGAATATTCTTTTAATACATATAATGAAATAATAATACTTTATCATGATAAAATCTGTTGCCTTGTATTATTTTTATCTGTATATCCCTTTTTTCTAGAACAATCAATTAGAACATAATTTTATTACTCACTTATAGTTATTATGTAGCATCAAGACATGAAGATCAAAACATAGATTATTTAAACTATTAACTAATACTTTCCTATATTTAATAAAACGGTAATTAAATATAATAATATATATTTATAATATTGAATATATTTAATAGGTAGGTAGTTACTAAACTTTCAAAATAAAATGTTAATATTAATAAAAAATTTAAAATTCATCTGATGAATCACCTTAACGATCATTAAATCAATTTCGCCGCTCATAGCCTGTTATATATATACATATATTCCACGGTCACGATACTTTTGACTTATTTAAATTGGAACTTACTCCTTGACTTGAGAACTTCTATCAGTTGAAATATTATTCATCTAGCTTAATTGCCAACATACTTAATTAAGTAAGTGTATATTTATTTTGATGCTAAATTATATATGTACTTGAATAGAAGTTTTAATCTTGTGTTTTTGCAATATTGAATGCTTTTTGAATTTCAGAAGTAAGGTAAGGTGTGGCAGTATTTTTTTGATTTCATTGCTTTTTCCATTTTTCAAGCGTTATTTGAGTAGAATAATTGCTAGTAAAATTCTTAAACAAAAAAAACAACTCCATATTGTAATATCTATTGTAGTAGATAAAAAGGTAATAATAACAAAACATGACATTGTATAAATATTATAGTATAGTAATTAATAAATAATAGAAATAAAAGAAGTTTTTTTAACGATTATATACATTTATAGACTTTAAAAACCAAAATCATTTAATTTAGTTTAAGATTTATTTTTAATTCGATTTTGAAAGCTAAAATAAATATCGTAATATTATTTAAATTTAAATTATAATTCATATTTGATGTAAAAGTCAATTGTATAGTTTAGTTTTTGTTATAACTTATTTGATAAGAAACATACAGCTAAGCTAAAAATTGATGATATGGTTTAAAAGATATAAATTTCACAATAAATTGCCATTAACTTTATAAAAAAATCTATTTAAAGTATCATGAATATGAGCAAAAGTTTATTATAAATAATTAAATATCATCCTTCTCTTTATCAGTAACAGTATGATCAAAAGCGTCCTTAAGTTCCATTTCTTTTTCAGATTCAGCTACAACAAACTCTTTACCGCTATTTTCCTTACATAGAAGCGCAATAATAAAGGTTACTGAGAGTGCACACCATAGTACAATAGATTGTATTAAGGCATAATTTGGATGTCCATTTTCCAATCGAAATTTTTCTGAGAAAGCAGCTTCAAGCTGACCAGCTGAAGCTGATATCATAGCACCTATTTGATAAGTTAATCCAGGAAAGGTACCACGTATAGAAGGTGGAGAAGATTCAGTTAAAAAGGCTGGCACTACGCCAAAAGCACCTTGTATACAAAATTGTATTAAAAAGGCACCCAAAATTTGGATTCCATATGAGTGGACTCCAGCAAAGCCCCAAATAGGCACCATAAATAATCCTATAAAACATATCAAGGCAATACTACGTCGACGACCAAAATATTCGGAATACCAACCAACTAATATACCACCAATAATAGCACCAATATTTTGGACAATTACAGTAATAGATACTTGTGAAGGTGTATAATCTAATTGAGCTTTAAGGTAAGTTGGGAAAAGATCTTGAGAACCATGGGACATAAAACTAATGGAAGTCATAAACAAAATCATTTGAATACATAATAACCAATGTTTTTTAAATACTATAGCAACATCCTTAATCCAACTTTTTGCACTTCCTCCAATCTTTTCTTTTTGTTTCTCTTTCTCTTGTTTCCAAGCTTCAGACTCAGGTACAAAAAATCGGATTATTATACATAATAAAGCTGGACAGCTACCAATATAAAATAAGGGTCGCCATCCAATATTTGGAAATACTGCCCAATAAACTAGGGCTGCTAATAAGTAACCAGCTGCATAGCCTTGCTGTAATATACCAGAGAATACCCCTCTTGCTTCCGCTGGCAAAGATTCCATAGCCAAAGAAGCACCTAAACCCCATTCGCCACCCATACAAATACCAAAAATTGCACGTATAATAATAAATTGAGTCAAATTAGTAACAAAGCCAGTACATAAACCCATGACTGAAAATAATATAACATCAATCATTAAAGGTATTCTTCGTCCAAACCTATCAGCCAATAATCCAAAAATTAAAGCACCAACAGGACGTAACAATAATGTCATTGTTATACCAGTGGACATTTCAGTATCACTATAACCTAAGTCTTGACCAATATCATGTAAAGCAAAAGAAACTAAATGAAAATCAAAGGCATCTAATGACCAACCTAGAAATGCAGCTGTAAAAGCTAAAGCTTGAGCTTTATTTAAACTACAAATGATTGAAAATGGATTTTGGACTGGCTTTGGTTTAGCAATTATAAAATCGT
Organism: Batkoa obscura; assembly: GCA_030770535.1. Taxonomy (NCBI): domain Eukaryota; kingdom Fungi; phylum Entomophthoromycota; class Entomophthoromycetes; order Entomophthorales; family Batkoaceae; genus Batkoa; species Batkoa obscura. The sequence goes on from JASVEC010000080.1 coordinate 25,649, forward strand.
ACCATCTCTCCCGTTTCTTTGCTTCTTCTACTTTTAATATTTCATTGTTTTTGCCCATTAAAGTTTATGTTGATAAACAAGGTAAAAAGTTTTTGTTTTTTATAATAACTCGAGTTCCTTTATATACTCATTTAATGACAATTGTTTCGTTTCAAGTTTTGGACTTTAAATTTAAGGTTCCTTATAAAGGCATTTACTCATTTACAAACTAAAATTTTGGATACATTATGCTATTTGGTCTATTTTTATCAAGTTAAATTTTATTTTTGTCAATTTTTAGCAATAATGAATTCAAGCCCATTGTCTAATTTAACTTTAAATAATAAAATTGAAAATCTCCTGCTATAAAAAGGGGATCGATGAACGGAGTGTTCAACCTAAAATAATAATTGCATAAATTAATAGCTATACAAAGATACATAATAATAGTACTACTGGGATTTGAAAATAAATTGTTCATAGTGTCATGCATATTATGAAGTTTTATTTTTCGACAAAAGTACATTCTGTATTATTGCTTTTATGTACAGTTTTTCTAAATTTTAGCATAAGGACGCAACGTTTATCTTGTATTACTTGCAGCATATAGAGATGTATTTTTTTGTTTAAGAATTTCACTAATAATATTTCTGCTTAAATAATGCTTGAAAATGCAAAAATCATGAAGCTAAAAAAATATCCCCATATATTTTTTGATTTTATCAAATTACCACACACTAGAAATTCTTATAAACAATAAACTAAAATAAAAAGACAGAGCTGTTACAGCTCTATTGTAACCTAATTTGTAGCGATTTTTAGAGCCAATTGTTTGATTATTCGAGTTTTTTGGATCCTGACCCTTAGATTTTAACTTAACTTTAGTTAAATTCTACTGTAAAAATAAACAGTTAATTAGGTTGCAATAGAGTTGCAACTGTAATTATAATTTCATTCTTAACAAATACCGCTTTTCTAACTAATGTTTTTATATAATATTTTTATAGTATTTATTATATAATTTCTTGAAATGATATTGAACAAGTATTTGTATAGTGGTGTGTTTTTTTATTCAAGAATTTTATTAACAATCTTTCTGTTCAAATAACGGTTAAAAATCGAAAAAGTGATGAGACCAAAAAAATATCCACATATATTAAACTTTATCTTTTAAAATTTACTTATTTTATAAATATTATTTATAAATTAATAAATTATAATTCTAAAATAAAAAAACTGAGTAAAAGTTTTGATTATTTAGCAAAACAACATTACATTTTTTCAACTTAAAAATTAAATTAAAATAGCATTCTACAAAATTTATTAAATAGATTTATAACTAGTTCAAACTTTTAAGTGGGGATATATTTTTTTGTTTAAAAATCTTACTAAAATTTTTTCGCTCGAATAGCGTTTAAAAAATGGAAAAAGTAATGAAACCAAAAAAGATCTCCAAATGCAAGGCTTTTTGCAAAAAGATCAAAATTTTTATTTAATTTTTTTACTTTATAATATCTTCATTTAAGCTATTAAATACTTTATTTAGTTATATAAATTTATGTGTAAAGTAACAGCTTATGATAATTAAATAAGCAGATTTTTCTTTCAAAATGTATATTTTTAAGTCATAATATTCAATGCTATTACTATTGTGATTTTTTAATACTGTTAGAAAAATAAAGTTGTAGTTTAAAAAAACCTATTATATTATTATTACAGTCTGTTGCTTTGCACATAAAATTATTTAAAATAAATCAAATCGTAAAAGCGTTATAGAGTAAAAAGGTCGGATAAAAGTTTTGATTACCATTTAGTAAAATACTTTTATATTTATTCCAATTTAAGTTTAAATTGGAGTTATAAAATCGATCTAATAAGACAAACTGCATAGAAAATTACTTAATCAGTTAAAAAAATGTTCCAGAAGATGGATTTAAGTTATATAAATTATAACAGAGTAAACAACTTATCTAACATGGTTAAGGGTGTAATCTTTGACAGGTCACTATCCTGTCTTTTATTAAGAGCATCGTTTAGTATAGCCTTAGCTTAACTACATATGCCAAAAAGTATATATAACTAATACAAAGTTAATAACATAGATATTCATACTATCAAATAGGATGTAAAAACAATATTTGATATATTTTTATTTTTATTGAACTTTATTTCGCCGCTTCTTATTTTGAAGATAATCCCAAGCATTAAAATCTAGGAAGTTTTAAAGTAATTAGCCCAAAGCTTGGTATAGAAAGTAAGTCTACGACCAACTAAAATTAATCAGTCTGATCTTTCAATTAAAGGGTTTTTATTATGGAAGTGCAGTTTAGACTTTCAGATTATGATTTTCTGGAGGCGCAGTTTAAATTTTAAAATTAAAAAGGTATATAATCGTGGTAATGTGAATCTGCTTCTATCAACAAATTCTATTTTTCCCAAAAGCTACAGTGCTCCAACGACCATGTTACCGTTACTTATCAGTAATTTTATTATTGTAAACTTTTCAATAGCTAATACTATTATGCCTGAAGAAGGAAATAAACAACAATTTACATGGATGGCCTATGGTGCTACAATCAGAGTATGGGGAAAAAGAGGTACCTTTGGTGCCAACCGCTTAATTGCTAGAAAGGATCTTATGCGTATTGCTGCTAATATTGCACGTTTTGAACCTGTAATCATGATTGTTAATGATTCAAAGGATAAAGCTGAAGCTAAAAAGTTCTTAGATCAAGTTGTCCTTGAACCTATTAGTGCATTGTCTGATTCTTATGAAGATGGTGCTATTTTTACTGGTGGTAAATCGTTGCCCGAGATCCAACTTAGTAATATACAATTTGTTATTCAACCTGTAGATGATCTATGGATTCGTGATACAAGTGCTATTTTTGTTACCGATTCCAACCAGTTACTGTATGGTGTAAACTTTAATTTCAATGGTTGGGGTCAAAGTGATACTGGAGCCAAAGGATGGAAAGAAGACAAAAATAAGGCTGCTAATGGTATTCAATACCAGCCTATTGAAAACGATCAAAATATTGCTGATTTCACTATAAGTCAAACAAAAGCTATTAAAATATCAACTTGGCTTGTTATGGAAGGAGGTGGTATTGAAGTAGATGGAAAAGGTACAGCTATATGTACCGAAAGTTGCATTATTAATTCCAATCGCAATCCAGGGAAAACTAAGGCAGATATAGAGCTGGAACTTGAACGTACCCTTGGCGTCAAGAAGGTGTTATGGTTGCCAGGCGTTAAAGCTAAAGATATTACAGATGCACACATTGATTTTTATGCACGTTTCTCTGGAAATGGGCACATTATCTATACCTTAGATAATGATCCCAGCTCGCCTGATTATAAACCAACCTTATTTAACAAACAAATTTTACAGAACATTACTGATGTGTCTCAAAATAAGCTGATTCCAGTTCCATTAAACACACCTGACCTTTTACTAGTACGTTCAACAGTTATAGCAAGAAATGGTTGGAGTCACAATAGTACCAACTTTAATAGTGATGTCTTTGCAGCAAGTTATGTTGGCTTCCATGCTGGTGAGAAATATGTATTAATGTCTCAATATGGTGACCCTAATGCTGATCTCGTTGCATTTAAAACTTTGAAGGATTTGTTTAAGGGTAAGTTGATTATACAAATCACGGTGGATGGGATTTCTAACGGTGGAGGTACAATTCATTGCTCTACCCAACAATCCCCTTTAATACAAAGAAAGGAGAGTTGTCCAATTCGAAACGAACATTCTGATTAAATATATGACCTTATTGTAACTTAAATCAACAAAATTAATAAAAAAAATTAAGTATCAAATTTTGAATTGGTTTTATGTTTTTTTAATTAAACTATTTACGCTAATTTTTTCTTTAACTTTTAAAAGTACATAAATGTATATGAACGTTAAAAGAATTCCTCTATTTTATTTTTCTAACATTACTTACAAATCACTGCTATTATGTTAATGCATTGTTATTTTTATATACTTATTTGCTTCAATAATATAAAAAGTATTGAAATGATAATAACAGTAATGTTTTTATCTACATTGATACTTTGTCCTCTCTTTATGAAATGTGAAGGTTAGAAAAATCTAAGCTAAACTTTAAAATAGAAATAATATTCTCAAACAATTTATTAAAACAATAAGATATTTGTTTATTCATATGCAGATATACTTTGATGATCTATGGATTCGTGATACAAGTGCTATTTTTGTTACCGATTCCAACCAGTTACTGTATGGTGTAAACTTTAATTTCAATGGTTGGGGTCAAAGTGATACTGGAGCCAAAGGATGGAAAGAAGACAAAAATAAGGCTGCCAATGGTATTCAATACCAGCCTATTGAAAATGATCAAAATATTGCTGATTTCACTATAAGTCAAACAAAAGCTATTAAAATATCAACTTGGCTTGTTATGGAAGGAGGTGGTATTGAAGTAGATGGAAAAGGTACAGCTATATGTACCGAAAGTTGCATTATTAATTCCAATCGCAATCCAGGGAAAACTAAGGCAGATATAGAGCTGGAACTTGAACGTACCCTTGGCGTCAAGAAGGTGTTATGGTTGCCAGGCGTTAAAGCTAAAGATATTACAGATGCACACATTGATTTTTATGCACGTTTCTCTGGAAATGGGCACATTATCTATACCTTAGATAATGATCCCAGCTCGCCTGATTACAAACCAACCTTACTTAACAAACAAATTTTACAGAACATCACTGATGCGTCTCAAAATAAGCTGATTCCAGTTCCATTAAACACACCTGACCTTTTACTAGTACGTTCAACAGTTACAGCAAGAAATGGTTGGAGTCACAATAGTACCAACTTTAATAGTGATGTCTTTGCAGCAAGTTATGTTGGCTTCCATGCTGGTGAGAAATATGTATTAATGTCTCAATATGGTGACCCTAATGCTGATCTCGTTGCATTTAAAACTTTGAAGGATTTGTTTAAGGGTAAGTTGATTATACAAATCACGGTGGATGGGATTTCTAACGGTGGAGGTACAATTCATTGCTCTACCCAACAATCCCCTTTAATACAAAGAAAGGAGAGTTGTCCAATTCGAAACGAACATTCTGATTAAATATATGACCTTATTGTAACTTAAATCAACAAAATTAATAAAAAAAATTAAGTATCAAATTTTGAATTGGTTTTATGTTTTTTTAATTAAACTATTTACGCTAATTTTTTCTTTAGTTTTTAAAAGTACATAAATTTATATGAACGTTAAAAGAATTCCTCTATTTTATTTTTCTAACATTACTTACAGATCACTGCTATTATGTTAATGCATTGTTATTTTTATATACTTATTTGCTTCAATAATATAAAAAGTATTGAAATGATAATAACAGTAATGTTTTTATCTACATTGATACTTTGTCCTCTCTTTATGAAATGTAAAGGTTAGAAAATCTAAGCTAAACTTTAAAATAGAAATAATGTTCTCAAACAATTTATTAAAACAATAAGATATTTGTTTATTCATATGCAGATATACTTTTTTAAGGATTTTACTAGTAATTTTTCCACTCAAATAGCGCTTAGAAAGTGCAAAAAGTGATGGACTAAAAATATTCCCATATTCAGAAACTAAATTTATAATATGGGGGGTGTTTTTTTGATTTCATTACTTTTTCCATTTTTCAAGTGCTATTTGAGTAGAATAATTACTAGTAAAATTCTTAAAAAAATACATCCCCATATAATAAAATTAAATTAATCATATATAATTATTTCTATCCCTTTCAAAACATCAAGTGATCTTTAAATATTCTATTATAATCATATTTGTCACACTTTAACCAATGAATGCATTAGATATAGCTTATATAGTTGGCAATTTTCTATCGATTTTTCAAATTAATTTTTACAAGATTTCATAAAAATTTTACTTCTGATTTTTTTAAACGTTAACACTCAAAGAAGCAAAAACAAAAATATCAACATAAAACAAGGGTATTAAAAAGATAGAAAAAAATACAATAAATAAATTATATTTTATACTTCAAAAATTCAAATTGAATTTCTTAAGATTGACAATTTAGCCTTGAACTAGTATCTAGTATTTACTTGGAATAAAATTAAATATCCTTAAAAAAATGACAAAAAAAAGTGGTTGATTATAGACTTAAAAAAAAGAAATGAGAGAGAATAGAGAGATAACAAAAATGTATGAAAAAAGATAAACTTAAACTAAAGTTTAGGGCTTCGGTTGTTGTCGAGTAATATAGTAATAAGCTCCTTGTTCCAAAGAAAGATGAGGACATGGATTTACTTTGGGATGTTTTTTTAAAAATTCTTTAACATTATAAATATACCTTGGAGTACCAAAATATCCAATATCCAACTCACAAGGTGAAATCGTTGAAAAGGGGCTACCGCCTTTTATTTTCTTTCTTGTCCTACTTGGAGGGAATCCATCATCCCCTGGCATTTTAGGGCCTGGATCCCCTGTTATTGGATTCCATTGAATATCATAAGCAACAATATCTAAAACTAAAGCATATAATGGGTAATCTTTCTGAATGATTTTAACAACATCATCTAATCTAACAAAATTCAACCTCTTTTTAAAAAAATCTTTTGGTCCTTGTCGATTATTTTTGGGCATATCTGGAGTTGTATTAGCATAAATCATTTTTTCCATTATAGGCCACATACGTTCTTTATAATATTGATTTAATGATAACCTAAATATAGTGGGATATAATTCTACAAAATAATTTTGTCGATTAAATATAGGTAAAAAATGTTGTAATTGATAATCTAATATCATAAAACCTTTATCTAAATGATCTGGTAATAATACACTATATAAGGGTATAAATCCTAATGCTTTTTTTAAGGCTATCTTTTCTTCTTCACTTAACTTGACCTTTCTATTAGTAATGGAATTTGATGATAATGTATTTGTTGTATCTGATTCTGTTTGTGAATAAACATTAACTTGTTGAATAGTAATATTCTCTTGTGGATGCTCTAAAGAAATAGAAAGTAGCCTTTTACGTCTTTTGTCATTTTGAGATAATGGAGATGGTGTACTTGTATTAGTTGTATTAATACTTGCTTCTTCATTTTGCATATATTTTGACAAACTCTTTTGTGTTAACTTTCTCTTTTTAACTTTGGTTTTTTCTCTTAATATAACTCCATTTTTCTTTCCATTAAATTGTATTTCGGATTTACCTGGCTTCAGCAATATATCAAACCCATTGATATTGTTACAATAATCAATTATATGGCTTTTACAAGCTTGTTGAATGACTTCATTACTTGTCAATAAATGAGGTGTTAAATCTGAATTATTCCTAATTGAAGCATCTGCTTTATCTGTTATTAATAAATCTACAATGGTCATATTATTTCCAGTAAACTCTCAAAGTTAGACATTTTCTAATATTGAAAATTCCTAATAAATAAATTTTTTATTAATAATTATTTAAATATTAGTACGAATTGTGGCTATGTTCAAAAGGTAATCCAGCTTTATATTTCAAGCCTTATTATTAATGAAAATTTAATATTTATAAAATAACAGCTATCAATTTATTAATTAATCCATTATACATAATGAAAAAAGTAACATTAAGTTTGATAAAAATTGAAATCAACGATAGTAATATAATAAGCTCATATTTAAATAACAAAGATAAAAAAGATTGATAAAAATTGTATTTACCTGAAATTTAACAAAAATATATTAAAAGTTTGTAGTACGCGCAACAAATTGGAATTAAAAATAATAATCTTCAATCTAAATAAATTAATTGATACTGATTAGTCATTATATTCAGTTATGAATCTTGGAATATTAACAAAATCAAATATATTAAATAAACTTACGTCAAATCTTATAATGGTATAAAACAGTCAGTAATTAAGTTTTATTATTGTTGGTATCAAAACTCAATCTTATTAATCAATCTAATATTTATAATGTTATTTTCTTATTTAAATAAAATAAAATAATTAATAAATTAGTATTCGATACTCCAAATTAAATAAAATGATAAATTTCAAAATAATTACCTTCTAATGCCAATTTGCAAAATCTGATTTACTTTCTCTTAAAAAAAGGGACTGATTCAATTAAAAAAGTATGAATATCACGCTTAAGATCTAAAATTAATATTAAAATTAAGAGCGAATAGCAGCTTGATGCAATATCTTTACCTTTATAGTATAAGTACAAAAGATAACTCTTTTCTTAAGAAAAAAAACAAGGGTAACTTGTTCATCTTTAAAAAACTCCTTGATTGGTTACTATCCCCCTATGTTTTAAATTAGAACCAATCAAAGCTAATAAAGTGACTTAGATCTCCAATTAAATGCCTAAAAATTTTCCATTAAGAGATATAGAAGAATTGATTGGTGGATTCAATTGGTTAATGGTTGTTGGTTTAGAAATATTAAAAGTGGAATTTTGGGATGATTTTGAATAGATTTGAAATTTAAATTAGATTTTAATTAAATTTATTCTTCTTTAGCTTTACCAATAATTAAAGGAATAAGTCATCCTCCTATTGGTATTAAATAACTGCTTGAAAACTTATTGCTTTAAACAAATAATACCATCTATTCTTTAGATATAAATTTATTCCGATGCTTATCTTATTATTTTATAATTGCTTTAAAAAAGATCTATTGTAAAAATTATTAATACAAATAAAAGCGGTTATACACTAATGAAATAAAATATCCTATGATAATATCATTTGATACTTGAAGATAATATTTTTGTTCAATTTAATATTATTGATAAATAAATAAATAAATTGCTACAAACTTTTTATTTTAAATGTCATAACAATAAATAGTAATAATAAATAAAATAAAATTTCTTATAATAAACATTAAAGTATATCTTTATTATTGCAAAATCATTCCACTAATTTGAACTTATTCTCTTCAGTATTAGCTGTTTCATACAATTGAAACGCATTTGATTCTGAAGTAACGGCAATGTTCTTTTGATTTTTTAATAATAACTCCGCTTGTTCAAAAGCTGCATCTGAGCGATCTAAAATACGATTCAAATCTTTTTTACTTATCAATTCATCCCCAGGTTTAATAATTACTTGTTCGTATTCATTATTATAAATCATATCTTTAAATAAAGAGGTTTCTTCTTCAACATTGGAGTTGTAACCTAAGCCTTTGAATTTATCTATCATAATTACATTAATAAGTGTTATAATATATATGTAATTACTATAATTTCAACTTACTTTTATGAATCACTAATTTTTCTAATAATCTTTTAGAGTTAGCTCTTCCAATTAATTTAGATTCTACTGTATTGGCTGTTATTAATCTATAAACAATTACTGGTTTCTTTTGACCAATACGATGAGCTCGGTCTTGGGCTTGAAGATCCATTTGGGGATTCTATTTTAAATATAGATAAATAAATATTATATTATATTATAACCCATATTATTATCTTTGTAAATTCCAATACTTACCCAATCACTATCAAAAAAGATAACAGAATCAGCAGTAGCCAAATTAATACCTAAACCACCAGCTCTAGTACTAATTAGGAACACTTTAACTTTATCATCTGTATTAAATTCGTTAATTTGTGTTTGTCGAGATTCTTGTCTAACAGTTCCATCAATTCGACAATATTCCCATTTCCCGACCTCAATCATATAAGTTTCTATATAAGTAAAGATAAAATTAATATTAATCTATGTTAAAATTATATCATATGATATAAAAATGTAATAGTATTAACATAATAATAAAACAGCTTACCTAAAATATCCAATAATCTAGTAAATTGAGTAAAGATTAAAACACGATGTCCTCTATTTATTAATTCTTTTAATAATTTATCTAATAGCAACATTTTTCCAGAATTATTAAGAATGGCTTTTGGATCATATATATATTCACCAGTATCTTTATCATAAGGTGCTGAAAATAAATACGGATGATTACATACTTTTCTTAATTGCATAAATTTATTTAATAAATGTTGATTACTCAAATTCGTATCTGATATATATAAGGTTAATATAAACATCATATCACTATATTTAATTTACCTTTCATAAGATTACTATTGTTGTCATTAACTTGATCCTCATTTAAATTGAACTCATTATTTTCATCTAGAATTACTTTTCTTATATCACCTGTTAATACAGCTTCATAATACTTTTTTTGTTCCAGGGTAAGATGAGCATTTAAAATATATTCTCTTTTTTTAGGTAAACTTGTTTCAACTATAATAAAAAGATACAAATTAGCACAATTAATATATAATATATATAATGACTATTATATTTACCGTCTGTCTTTAATCTTCTTAATAAGAAGGGTTTTAAAATCGAATGTAATTTAGTGATTAGTTCATTTTTTTGATTTTCATTAAACGGTGTTGGGTCACTTGTATTACTTTGATAATTGTTCTGTATTTCTGAAAAATCAAACCTAAATAGTATAAAAAATATCAATAAAGAATATATATAGTAATGTAACACAATATAATAGTCCTTACCAATCAATAAATGAAGATACATCATCAAAAATATCAGGTAAAATAAAATTTAATAACGCCCAAAGTTCACTTAAATTATTCTATTTAAATTATAAATATGAGTAAACATATAAATGCAATAAAAACCTACATGTAATGGAGTGCCAGTTAATAATAATCTATTAGCTGCACCAATTTTTTTCAATTCAAGTGAAAGCTTACACTCAAAATTTTTTAATCTATGACCTTCATCAACCACTAAATATTTCCAAGCAAATCTCTATTCAAAACAAACTCCATTAATCTAATTTTAAATGTACAAATGATAATATCCACCTGTAAAAAGCTACGATCTTTCATTGCCACTTCATAACTCGTTAATATTACTTGCTTTTTAGCTTTATTCCCCAAAAAATATTTTTTTTTAATAATGTTTCGCTCATCTTTAGTACCATAAAACATCAAACATTCAATTTTTGGTGCAAATTTTGCAAATTCATTCATCCAATTAATAAGTGTAGTTAATGGTACTACAATCAAAAAAGGTCCTTTAATGCCTTGTTCAATTAAATAACTTAAAAAGGCAATTGTTTGAATCGTCTATTGGATATGAACATTAGCATATTAATATAATATGTGTTTGTATTAATATTTACCTTTCCTAGCCCCATTTCATCGGCTAAGATACCATTCAATCCATTTTCATATAAAGAAATTAGCCACTCCATGCCTTCCAATTGATAATCTTTTAAAGTGGCACCTGATAATAACTTAGGTTGGTTTGGATGTACTTTGATCTAAATTTCAAGATATTATAAATAACAAAACTTAAAAATTAAATGAAAAGCTTCTACCTGTTCTTCCTCACCTTTCTTACCATTTTTAACTTTTCGTTTTTTATTAACATTACCAGAAGAAATATCATCCCCTGTTTCTTCTGTTTTGATTTCTTTCTTTTCTGATTTTAATGTTTGTAATTTTTCGGATAAAAATTTAGAGTAGATGGAACTACGTTCCAATAAAAAATTTAACCGTGAGAATTTTTGTTGATCTATACTTTGTTGCGCTTCTTCTTTAGCCTAGTTAATAAAGTTAGTACTTTTGTTTTTTTGATTGTATGTGTTATTGTTTCTCTTACTTTTTTTTTCATCTTATTAACCGATAATTTTATTTCAGCTGAAGGTTCTTCTTCTTCTATAGTGTCCGTTTCTCCTTCATTCTAGATAATAGTTATTTAACCACATATTCTTAATTTCTTGATAAACTATATTACATTCTCAGTCATCCCGCTACCCTCTGTCTCAACTTTGTCTCCATTTTCAATTTTGGTGGGTGTATGAGTAGAAGTTTCTGAACTTTGATATTTAGACACTGGTACTTTTCCATTAACTGTGTCTATTTGGGGGTTCATTTTATATTAAAAATTTTCTATGTGTTGTATCAAATAGTAATAATCTTTAAAACTATTTTCAAATTAAATACTTATAAAAAACCATAAGTTCTATTTGCAACCTCTTGAAGTTTGGCTGTTGTCTCCCTTAGATTAATTTTAATCAAAATCCCATTGCTTTTGGTTATTTTGATCCAAAATATTTATTATGGCTAATTCAAGCAAACTGCGATCTCTTTAATTGTTCATTTAAGGGCATAATTGAGCCAAAACCACATTAAAAGTAACCGACAGGCTCTTAAAATTAACTGATGAATTACTTAATTATAAAAATTATTGCTAAACATGTCACAATTTACTTGAATCGACTTTATTTTACTAACGTTTCATTGTCCTAATTTAGCAAGTGAAATAAGAATTAAATTTTACTTGAATAAAGCTAAGCAAATTTTATATTTGAAGCGAAAAATTTATATATTTTGAAGCCTTGATCTGGTTTACTTTTCACCAATTATTTAAAAGTGTTAATTTGTTAATTTTTTATATTTTTTAAAATAAATTTAAAATTCAAATTCAAAAAATGGCAGATCAAGCTAAACCCGTTGCAAAAGTAAAACATAATAGAAAGTAGTAGTAGGCCATAAATTAACTATATCATTCATTAGCCCAAACCGGGCTATGTTAAACAACAATTAAAAAAAGGGGATAAAGTAAATTACCCTCATGTCGGCGACACCGTTCACTGTTGGTATACAGGTTACTTATCCGATGGTGTTACTATCTTCGATAGCAATTGTGGTGAAGGTGGAAAGAAAAAACAACGTCAACCATTGTCTTTTAAAGTTGGTAAAGGAAAAGTTATCAAAGGTTGGGTAAGAATTATTCTGAGTTTGAATTGTGATATCAGGGCTAATAAGAGGATGATTGATTAGGATGAAGCTTTACTGACTATGTCTAAAGGTGAAAAATCTAAATTAACTATTGAGTCAGATTGGGCTTATGGTAGTAAAGGAAACGTAGCTGCTGGTATTCCAAAAGATGAAAAATTAATTTTCGAAGTAATTATATTATATATATCGAAAATAAATCAATTAATCTCAATTAATTTTAACAGGTAGAATTAGTTAACATAAGTTTTTAAAAGGTTACAAAGCACGTTTAAACTCAATTTATTATAATAATAAAAATAATTTTTTTGTTTAAGCTTCAATTGATGTATCTAAATCCGTTTTCTTATTCTTATTTTTCTTTTTATACCTTAGTTTTTTGCCCGCTGCTGTAAAACTGTCAATTTCCTCTTCATTATCAAAAATCGCTAATCCATTGTTATTCACTATTTTAAAAAAATCATTTAATACCTAAAATAAAAAATCTTATAGTCAAATAAAGTACTACTTACTTTCAATTTGTTTTTGTTTTTCATATTCTAATAAAACTTCATCATCTTCGTCTCTATAACCAAAATAATCTGCATCGATATTTTGATACATTTCAAATCTAGATTTAATATTTGGTGCAACAACTAATTAAAAATTAATATCTTACAATCCTGCCCTACCTATATATATTTATTTTACCTTCTGGTTCAAACAACTCTCTAACACCTGGTAAATCTCTAGCTCTTCCAAAATACCTATTCAATTTAATATTAACTCTCATTCAATATATATAAACTTTGATTAAAAAAATCATTACCTATATCCATAATTCCCTGGAATTTCCGTCCCCGAATTATCAATAATCTTTGTTCCAGCTCTCTAAAAAAAATTAATTCTTTAGTCAATAACCTTAATCTCCCTCCTCCTCTTCAACTTACCCTATAATCTGGCCCCCCTAGATTTTTAATTTGTTCTTCCCATCTTCTTTTTTCTCGAATAAGTTTATTAATCTCATCATTTAAATCCCTAACTTGTTGATCCGTTAATGAAGAATCTTGAATCTTAGTGACTCCACGAGATATTTCCATTATGACTTCTCCACGCCATTTTTCTGCTTCGTTAATATTGGTACAATTGGTCGTCATCTTGGGTCGACTTGCTCCATAGCCTGAGGAAAGACCTAAGCTTTCTGAAGAAGCTGCTAAAAAACGATGCAGCATGGAGCTATTGTAAAACATTATTAAATTGAAATAGGTGGTTATAATATAGTAATTTACTTGGCTTTTTCTTCATTCCTTGCCTATTATAATAAGATTTAGATTAATATATAGGTTCTAATTGTATCGAATGTGAGTTTTACCATTTTGTTTTATTGATTTCTTAAATTTAAAAAGTGACTTTTGAAAATTGGATTTTTTGAAAAAGTAAAAAATGAAATTACATTGTGAATTGGTTTTAAATTTCAATAACATAAAACTTAAAAAATTATATCAAAAAAATCAAAAATAGGTATTTTTGCATTAAATTTAATAAGACATTAATAAATATATTCATTAAAAAATCTCCATTAATATAAAATAAAGCTATAAGATAGAACTTTCTAGTGTATATAACACATTACTATTTAACAATTTAAAAAAATGTTATACTAAGTTAATTATAAAACCTTACTGTTATTGCCCTATTTTAACTAACTTTAATTATGGTCATAACAGCAATTAATAGTAAAGATCTAGATTGTATACGTTTTTTCCTTTCTTTACTTATATTTTAAACCAAGTATTTTTAAAACTTAGCATAATTTAAATTAGAAAATTGACTTAAGCAAAAATATTAATAAATCTAATAGTATAATGAATAGTAAAAAAATGAAAAACTCCAAAAAATCGGACTTAATCCCAAAAGTGTTCAATTTTGATACAACTTAATATTGAGAAAAAATAGTAAAAAAGAACCAAAATCTTAAAGTTTTAAATAAACGTATATAGCAAATCTTTCTATGCTTTTTCTGTGGTTTACTTTGTATACTATATTCCTTTAATATAGCTTTTTTGATTTTTTATTAAAAATTTGCTATATTTTTACAAAACTTGAGCCTTAGTTTAAAATTAGAGTTTTTGAAAGTAGCTCAGTCTTCTATGAAAATTTAGACTACTTTGAGATCAAGCTTTGAAAGTAGTTTAATTTTCTTGAGAGCTTTTCCAGTTGTTTTGCTATTTATTATATAAAAACTTCATATATTAAACTTTATAATTTAAAAATAATAAATCAAATAGGTAGTTAGTATTTTTAAAAATAAAATTATGAAATTATTAATATATAAGCTTATTATGTAATATTTTTATAAATTTATTAAATAGTAATATGGGGATGTATTTTTTTAAGAATTTTACTAGCAACTTTTTCACTTAAATAGCGCTTTAAAAATATTAAAAGTGAGGAAACCAAAAAAAACATCCCCATATCTTATATATTAGAAAGTTATGTTTTATAGCTTTATTCTATATTAATAAGAACTTTTTAATGAATATGTTTGTTATCATCTTATTAAACTTAATACAAAAATATGATAGAGAAAACAAACTATTATTTTTTTAAAATTGGTGTAAAATATTTTTTTATAAGCTTTATAATTAGCTATAACATAATAATTAATTAACTTTTGTTCACAAAAATAGTTATAGTTTTATAGTTGATTTTTTTATAATTTATATAATATAATAATTCAAAGCTCTTTATTTTGATTTGTTATAAGAACATTTACAACTTAATTGCAAAAAACGGTATCTTTTTATTTTGATCTCCATACTTAATAATTATAACGAAAAACAATTGTTATTATATTTCTTATATATAGTCACTTAGAATATATAAAAATTAATATAATAATCTAAAGCTTTTTTTAAATTATTCCCTGATATTGTATTTTTAATAAAGCCACTAAGCCTTTTTGATAGTATTTTATATAAATTTTATAGTGGCATCCTTTACTTAATTTAATACCTATAGTTTATAACTTGTTATATGCTATCTTTTATAATTCAAGTTTATTTTAGCTACTGTGAAATATCGCTTTGTCAGTCCCATGGTTAATTATAGCATAACAATCGCCTAAGCTGTTGTGTTCTCGAGTTCAGAGAAAATCAATCCCGTGTTCTTATTTTGATTTGCTATTAGAATTTCTAGCTCTATCCCAAAGAACATTATCTTCTCATTTTGATATTTATACTTTTCAGGATATAAAAGAGTTTACAGAGTATAGTAGTTCGAGGCTTTTTAACTGAATTATTCTTTGATATCTTGAACATTTAATAAAGCCACTAAGTTTTCTTAATAGTATTTTACGTAGATTTTACATTAGTATTCTCTATTATATTTGTCTTATATAGCTTGTAACCTATTACGTGCTATTCCTCATAATCCAAGTCTATCTTAGTCACATAAACTAAGACCTTTCGACTTATATGTAGTCAACCCAGCAATAGCTATTCTTGACTCCAAACCCTGGATACCAGATTTCACACTACATAAACTAAGATTTCTTGATTTGTAGCTAGTTAAGCAAAAACTGATTTTAAAAGTAATTTGTATAAGTGCTAAAAAAAATAAACCAACAAATAGTTTTATAAATATTAGATCAAAAATTAATACAAATAATTAAAATGTAGCCTTTTTATTAGATTGTTTTTTATTTAGTTTATTTATAAATCACTTTTTTGAAACAACTAAAAATATAAATTTTTATATCAAAACTATATTATTTTTATAAATTAATATAGGGATGTATTCTTGTATTTTATTATATAAGTTATTAATTATTATTGCTAACTATATAGGATATGCTCCAAACTGATATTATTAATAAAAATTAACAAAAGTAGCAGTTTTTATATTATAATATTAAAATAAAAGCATTTATATTTTTATATAACACTATAAAGATTATTACTAGAAAAAAACTGGCATAATAAATAAAAAATAATATTATTATTACATTTTGAAGTAGTTGATAAATATAAAGTTTATAGAAATATATATGAGGATTTGTTATTTTTAAAATTTTATCAATAATTATCTTACTCGGATATAGTACCTAGAAAATAAAAAAAACAATGAAATTGAAAAAACATCATTATATGGGGCTGTTTTTTTTAGTTTCATTATTTTTCCATTTTTTAAGCGCTATTTATGTAGAAAAATTGTCAATAAAATTCTTAAATACAAAAATACATCCCCATATATATTTTTATTAGTAAAAACTTTGATTTTTAAATTTTTAAGTTTAGTTGTTAATATTATAATTTTTATAGTGACTTATTTTTGTAGTAACTTATTTTTATATTGTAATATTATGATAAAAAATAAAAAATGGATTTTAAAAAAAAAAATTATATAAAGCTAATGCTTTTACTTGTATAGCTTTTTTAATATTATCAAGTTTTGATTTTATAATTTACTTAAAAACATATCAATATAAAAGCTATTAAAATGCTATAAAATTACTATTAAAAGAAATAATATAGATTGATATAAAAATAGAATATTAAAAAACGATATTAAATATTATTATTGAAAAACATTTCAAAAGCTAAAAAATATAAGGTATGTAAACATTGTAAAAATTCTAGCATATAGGGGCTATATTTTTGCATTTAAGAATTTTACTATTAACTTTTCCACTCAAGTAGTACTTAAAAGATGGAAAAAGTAATGAAACCAAAAAAACACTGCCCTCCATATTTTTATATCAAATCTAAAAAATTATGCAGTTGTAATCCTGAAATTATAATATGTAATTTTTACTATAACCAGCATTTATACAAAGTGTGGGAGCACTGAAATTACTTAAATGAATCATTATGAATCTATTATATATGTATTACTTTATTAGATATTATAAAGTTTAATATATTATATTGTTTAGCAAAAATTCGGATTTTTTAAGCTAACAAAAAAACATTTTCATGTTATCACTACTAAATCAATTTTTATTTTTATATTTTTATTCAAGTTATTTTAATATAATATGTAGACCTTATTCTTTATGTATGAAAAGTTTTAAATTTTATTTTAATATAAAATAATATACAAACATAAACTAATCAAACGGGATTTTATTCTTTCACTTTAAAACTTACAATTAATCCTCTTGATCTATTGATCCTCATATAAATTTTCAATATTATTCCTCTGAATGGTCGAAGTTTTACTAATTAAAAATAATCATTGTTAATACTTTAATCTTATTATACTAAAGATAAAAACTTACTTTTCTCCTTTTTTAACAATCCAATAATAATCTGCAAAATTAGATTTAGAAAGATGGGAAGTAAACTCCACATCATGAGTAATAATTACTAATTGAAAATTTTTTTGGCTTTGTCGAGCTTCAATAATACTAATATGAAATAAAAACATTAGTAACTAAAACCAAATTCATAATCTTTACTTCTGTTTAATAAAAATAATACTTACTTTCCCAACGATTCCGCTAACGATTGAATATTTTGTTTATCTAAATTAGTGGTAGGTTCATCCAATGCTAAGATACCACAATTACTACCAAATGCTTCAGCTAAAGCTAAACGTACAATTATAGATGTTAATACTTTTTGTCCTGCTGAACATCGACCTCGCATATCTAATTCAGCTCCATCTTTAACCATTACTACTCGATAATTATATGATCGTCCACCACGTACATTTTCTGTATCTGAACTTATTTTAATCGTTTCAATATCTAATAAAATCAATAAAAAACATAATTACAAATTGAAGTTTTAAATAAAAGTTAATAAAATATTTAATACCTGATCCATAATAAGTTTCTGTCCACAAATCTTGTATTGTTCGATTAATCTCTGCCATTTTAATAGAATGAAATTTCAAAATAGCCCTATATATACATATATAATTATATTAATATCAATATTAAAATATATATATTTAAATTCAATCAATAACTCTACTTACGTATCCAAAGCTTTAGAGTATAATTCTAAATCTTTAACAGTGAGTTCATTAATCTAAATTCAATTTTATTTTTCATTAGATAACCTATAGCATTTAATTCGTATTTATAAAATCAAAACTTACACAACATTTGACCATCTGTTGTTGATGTTCTTTATGAGCATTCTTATATGAACTTTGGATCTCCGCATCAATTTTTAAATTTTGTGTTTTTAACATTTTAACTTCTCCACCTAATCGTGCTTTCTATAAAATAAAAAAAATCAATTGAACTTTAAACTATATTTTTTAATCTTAAATGATAACTTACCTTATTTTCATAATTTTTGGAATCTGCTTTTAATTGATCTAATTGTCGATTTAAATGAGCGATTTCGTTAATATTAACTAGATTGTTATAAGTTATTAATTCTTTTTTCAATTCCGTTATTTTCTCATTTAATTCTAAATAGTTTATATTATCCATAATATCTCTTTCAAATGAAGTTGTACTGTTAATTTTATTCTTAATTTTTTCCATTTCATTTTCTACTTTTTGTAATTTTAGTTGTATTTCATCAATTATACTTTTATTTTCTTCTTGTTCTCTTTGATTTAATTTCTGTTCTTCAGTTCTTTGTAAAATATTTGACTTATCAAGAGTAACTTGTATTTGTGACAATTGATTTAAATAACGTTGATATTTTAATATCTTTTTTTGATTCATTTTATCTAAAGCGTCCAATTCCTCATGAATTAAATTAATATTTTTACGTTTTTCTTCTACTTGAGGTTCAAATTCAAGTTTTTCTTTTTCAGATTCCTAAATATAAATGTATATATCAAAAATGTATAATTATTATTAATTTTAACTTTAACTTACTTTAATTAATTTCAATAAATTTTCTTTTTCTTTTTTTAAATTAATTATTTCTTTTTGATTTTCTTCTTTTTTTTGTGATTTATTATGAATATGAAATAATTTTTCTTTAAATTTTTGAATTTCTTTTTCTAATTCAATTAATTTCTTTTCTTTTTCTTTCAATTCTTCTTTAAGTTGATGAATTTCATTCCTCAATTCATTACTAAATAAATTAAATAAATTATTAATTATTATATTATAATTATTATAACTTACATTAATTTTGGTAAATCTTCATTAACTTCGTTTGCTGAATTTGGACTTGCATTAATTGTGTTATTATTTGACCTTCTTAGTTTAATATCAAGTGAATCTTTCAATTTATCTGCCTTCTCTAGTTCTTTAGAAACAAAAGACAACTCTAATAATATTTCCAAATCCCTCAATTGAGTTTCATAGATTACTTTTAATTTGTTATATTCATTTTTAAAATGTTTTCCATTAGCTTCATTAATAACAAGTTCATTTTCCAATTCCGAAATTTCTTGATTTTGAATTTTCTTCATTAATTTAAAATTGGGATAAAATTCTCTTAATTCCCGTAATTTCAATTCTTTATTCATAATTTCTTTTTCTAATTGACGAATCTTTGGTAAATGATTGGGATACTCAAGATTGAGTTTCTTCTTAATTTTAGGGTCAATATCTTGTTGACATGTTGGGCAATTATCGGTTGATATTTCTGAATTATCAAATCCTGAGAAATGATTTCTAATAGCGGAGTCTTCCCCTTTTAATTCATTGACATTTCTTAATATAAATTATTAATATAATAAATCCTATTAAATTTAAATCTATACCTTTTGAGCTCTTCCAATTCCGATTCAATACTTTGTAATACTAAAGGAAAACTAGCATTCTCGCATAACATACGACATTGTTTCGAATATTCTATTATTGTAAAAAAAACAATTAATCTAAATTGAAATAATTAACTTTGTTCTTTACCATTCACTTTCACTTTTTTTTCTTCCATAATAGTTTTATAAATAGTTAGTTTGGTTTCAGCAGTAATTTGATTTTTTTGATATCTTTCTAATTTTGTATTAGTGTCCTTTAATTCATCTTGCTTAACACTAAAAAAATATAAATTAGTTATTAATATTATAAAGTAAAAATAAAATCTTATTTACCTTTTGGCTAATTCTACTTGTCTTTGAGCATTTCTTGGCAATGGCATATGATTTAATACACGTTCAAATTGTTGACCATAAATTTCAATACTATATAAAAGAAATAAAAGAAACAAATTAATAAACTTCTGTTTAGACCTATAAAAATAAATTTTTTTACATCATTTTAATTTGTTCTTCTATATTCAATCGTTGAATTTTTAATATTTGAATTTGAATTTGATTTTCCATTGTTGAATTATTAGCTACTGTTTGGCTGGATAATGTAAATAATTCTTTTTCTAATTCCATTAATTTAGTATTTTTCTCAGAAATTAAATCAGTATATTTTTTTTCATTAATTTCTTTTTTGATAACCTCAATTTCCCTTTTCTATATCAAAGTTTTATTAGTATTATTGAGTTTTATACAAATTATATGAAAATCACTTTTGTTTCTATTTTTTGTTTAATAGTATCAACTTCTGCTTCTTCTTTATCGAATGTTGTTATTTCTTTATGCAAATCACTCATTTTTAAATCGGTTTTTTTCTAAAGATAATAAATATTAAAAATCACATAAAAAATAGAATAAAATATTACTAAAGAATTATTAAAACTAATAATATCAGATTTTGATTTGATTAATTTTGAACTTAATTCGGTTAAAGATTGATTAATTTGAGTTTCTTTATTTCTAATACTCTCCTATAAATTTAAAAATATACATTATTAAAATTCTATTTTTTAATTAATAATTCATAACTTACTTTATTGCTTTTAAATTCTGCATTCGTATTTCTCAATGAATTTTTTAAACATTCAATAATAAATTTAGTATATTGATCATCATCATCGAATACCTGATTGTTATCAAATAATTCATCATTTGCAAAATTCTGTTTAATTTTTTCTAATAACAAATTTTTTTCTTCATAGATTTTGTTATGATTCTAATAAAAATAATTTACTCTTAATTTAAAATAGTTTACTTCTTAAATGTAACTTCTATTACCTCAACAATAGCTTGTAATTTTCCTTGTTCACTTTTTAAACTACTTAATTTATCTCGAGTGGATTGAATTGTTTCATTGAATTTAGTTTGTTCATTTTTTAATTGATTCAATTGAATTTCATGCCTTTCCAACTCATGGTGTTCTTTTTGTTTCATTAATAAAAGTTGTTCTTTGTCACCTGTATAAATTTAAATGGAAATTAATACTATCTTATTATTACACTCAACAAACTGATTACCTTCCATTTTGTTCCTATTTTTATCTAATTCTTTAATAGTGTTTTCATGAAATATCAATTCTTTTTCAATTTCTTTAACTCTTTCTAATGCTTTATTACGTTCTCTTAATTCTGATTGAAAATTATCCACTTCAGTTTCAATAGTAACTAAATTAATTTCTAATTCTGAAATAATAGAATTTTTATCTTCTATATCTCTTAAATTGCTTTCACTATCATGTTGTAACTAAAATACTTATTAATTTATTGCTGTTTACTTATTATTATTATGATTTTTTACTCTTTCAAATTTTCGCTTTCCATCATTAGTTACTTTTAATTCAGCATCATATTCTTTTTGTTTAGCTTTAGTTTCTTTAATACTAGTTTTTAAACTTTCTAACGCTTTAGTATATCTAAAAATTATAATCATAATTAAAATTATAATTAAAATTAAAATTAAATAAAAATTACTTTGTAGCTGAAAATATATCATCAAATTTCTTTTTTAATACTGAAGGTTCCGATAAAGGCCTATTATATCAAATTAATATTTTTAATATAATTTTATATTTATATTTATAATAATAGTTACCAATTAGATTCTTCTTGATGACAAAAAATGACATTATCTAAAATAGCTTTAGAAACACCTAAATTCAATTGCATATCGGTATCCAAAGTTGATGATCTAGCCGTAATACTAGTTTGCTAGTAAAATCAAATAGATCAACCCTGAGCTGTTTAATAAACAATAGTAAAATTTTTACCTGTCCTAATTCTTTATCATAAGTATATAATATAGCTTCAAGCGTCTTTTGAGTTTGAGTTGTTCTTTTTTTAGTTAACATAATACTCCTTAAACATTCCATTTGTTTTCCATTTAAACTTTGAAATCCTAATCGAACTTGAGCAGTTATTTCATTTCTTTTAGCGATCTATTTAATATGAATTAGCTATATAGTTTCCAATTTTGATTTTATTCTTCACTTACTTTAGGATCATAAATAAAAGCACCTGATTTACTATTTGGTGGTAAATCACCTGTAGTTGCATATTTTAATGCTTCAATAATTGTCTAGTAATATTATTGAAACTTTTAGTTTGATTCTTTATAAAATTTAATTTAAAATTTAGAATAACTTACTGTTTTCCCTGCCCCATTTTGACCCACTATCAATGTTAAAGGTGAATAAAAATGAATTGTTGCTTCTTTATCTGGATCGAAAGAACGAATCCCTTTTAACATTAATTTGTTTATTGATGCCATTTTAGAAAATAGAATTAGAAAATGTTAAAATGGAACTTGACTAAGATTTTTATAAATTGAAATTCATTCAGATTTTCTTTCTTTTGGTCATAGCTAATGATTTACTTAATTTGGTGCAAATTTAACTATTTGAGCAAAATCTAATTTTATTAATGTTTGAAATTAAAAGCACTATCATATACATTATATTCAATATTTATTAATTTTGTTATTGACTTGATTTAAAGTAAACATAGAAAATCAAGATTAATATTAATAAAACTAGATAAAAAAGTTGATATTAGTGATAAATTTAATAAAGAAAATAGCTTATTTTTTAATTACTGTTACTTTTCTTAGTTCAAGCTTTAATTAAAATAAATTTCATTTTAATTGAAAGAAGGTAATGATAAAATTGTCTCGTTTTGTTTTTTTAACTAATGAAATTCATTAAAATCAATATAAATGAAGCTCAATTTTAGACTGGGATTCTAACATAAGCTAAAAAATCGAAAAAGATAATATATACAAAGAAGATAACTAGAAAAATATAGGATTTGGGACTGTTTTTTTAGTTTCATTATTTTTCCATTTTTTAAGCGCTATTTACGTGAAAAAATTGTCAGTAAAATTCTTAAATACAAAAATACATCCCTATTTAATGAATTTTTTAAACAAGATTTTTATTGTAAAAGTTTAACTACCTAAAGAGTGAACAAAAAGATTCAATTAAAAAGCTTTTATTTGATTCATTAATTAGTAAAAAAATAATATAACTACTTTGATCCAACAATATGGATAATTTTATTCTAATAATGTTTTTAGTAATAATAGATAATAAAAGATATTATATTATTATATTGAATTTTAATATCAAGTTAGTTTTTTAATTTAATAGTTTAAGATTGTATCTCATATCTCATATCTCATATCTCATATCTCATATCTCATATCTCATATCAAGATATTAACATTTAAGTAAACTTTTAATTGAGTATATTAAAATAGTCTTTCTATCAATCTTTTACTTTTTAATAAATTAATGTTAATAATATGTCAAATTATTAAATTATTAAATCTTGAGATTATTAATTCATCTCATTTTAAAGATAATCTAAATTTTATTTAATACCAATCTAATCTGTCATCTAGAACAACTTACGATTAAATGCCATTTACTGTTTTTAATTTGTAATCAAATTCTTTTAATATGAATCTAAGGAGTATAACTTATAACTAACTTTATTATATGTTTCAATTCAAACTAAAAAAAATTTGATTAGTACTTAAAACAATGAAAAACATGAAACTATAAGTCAATTTACAATAAATAACAATCCTTTTAAACTATCATCAATTCGTTTTATTTGTGAATTCTCATTATTAATTTGTCTAGATAATCATTTTTTATCTAGTATTGAAAATCAAATAAACAGGTGACAAGTGTCAATAACTTAGTTAATGAAACCTAGGAAATAAAAGTTCAAAGATATTAAAATTAAAACATCTTCTTGAAAATTTATTCTAATAAACCCGTAACTATAATAATCCAACTTTATCTACCCCCATTAAATTTATTTTCCTCTACAAAATAAAAAAATAGCTTAAATAACATGACTAAAAATGAATAACAATGACGTGGTCCAAATCACTTGATTGAAGACAAAATAAATTTTATTGGCTATTTAAAGTCACTTTTTTCTTGGGTGAGAAAAATAAATATTCAAAAAAAGTATATAAATGTAGATGATTAACTATTTATTCTAATAATTTTATTCTATTTTATTTTGTTTTAAAAAAGTACATAATATTTAAAAAATGAGTATTAAATTATGGTTAAGACATGAAGTCAAACCTATGGAACATAGGGCTGCTTTATCTCCAGAAGCTTGTAAAATGTTATTACAAAATGGTGAGTAGTAAAGATAAACTTTAATTATACAATATATGTACTAACGCAAATATATAGGCTTTGATATCACTGTAGAAAAATCGAATGCAAGATTCTTCAAAGATTCAGAATATGAAAAGTAAATCTTAATATTCAATACTTTTATTTTATTAAATTTAATATTATTTAATAAATAGAGTAGGATGTAAAATTGTAGAATCTGAAACTTGGGAAAAAGATGCTAGTTTAGATACAATTATAATTGGATTAAAAGAATTACCAGAAGGAGATAGTCCATTGAAACATGAACATATTTTCTTTGCTCATTGTTTTAAAGAACAAACAGGATGGAAACAATTAATCAAAAGATTTACAGATGGTAATGGTACTATTCTTGATTTAGAGTTTTTAGTTGATGATGCTGGTAAATTTTATTTTCGATAAATATATGAATTTAATTTAATGTATTTTATATTATTTTAATTAGGACGTAGAGTAGCTGCTTTTGGTTATCATGCTGGCTTTACTGGTTCCGCTGTTGGTATTGATTTATGGTGTTATAAAACAGATAAATCTTTAGGGTAATTAATATATTATCTTATTTTTTATTTAAATTGACAATATATATTATTATTATTACAGAGAATATCCTTCAATTAAACCATACCCAAATGAAACTGAATTAATTAATTCTATCAAATCTCGTTTAGCTTCAGCTGGTAAATTAATTTTAATTGACAATATTAATATTAATGAGTTGATTTTTATTTATACTTTTATTAGTAAAAGCAAATAATGGTAGTTATCCTAAAGTTATGGTAATGGGAGCTTTAGGTCGTTGTGGTAAAGGTGCTGTAGATTTTGCTACTGCAGTTGGAATTCCAAGGTAAACCAAATTAATTTATAACTTCAATAACTAAGTAATATAATTTATTATTAGTGAAAGTTTATTAAAATGGGATTTAGAAGAAACTAAAAAAGGAGGACCATTTTCAGAAATATTAGAGGCAGATATTTTTATTAATTGTATTTATCTTACTAAAAAGATTCCCTCTTTTATAACTTCAGAGACAATTAATACCCCATCAAGAAATTTAAAAGTATTAGTTGATGTATCATGTGATTATACATCGCCCAATAATCCAGTACCAGTTTATCATCAAGGAACTACATTTGATCATCCATATATTGAAGTTAATAATTCAAATGGACCTACACTTAATGTAGTAGCTATTGATCATCTTCCTACTATGTTGCCAAGAGAAGCTTCCATTGCTTTCTCTAAAGATTTATTACCTACTTTATTAGCACTTAAACATAAAAATTCTTCCCCCGTGTGGCAAAGAGCTATTAAATTATATCACGATAAAGTTAATGAAGCGAAACAAGCTCAACAATCTAATCTTTAAGTTGAATTATTGATAAATTGATAAAATAAAAAGTAGTTTTTATTTGTTTAATAAATGATTAAATATTTTTTATGAAATTTAAAGATATTTTGAGTTTCAATTGTTAGATTAAGAATTTTTTTAAAATTAATATATGGGGATGTTTTTTTTGGTTTCATCACTTTTTCCATTTTTTAAGCCCTATTTAAACCGAAAGATTGTTGGTAAAACTATTAAACAAAAAATACATCCCCATATAATAAATAATTAATTACTTATTTATTAAAATATTAAGTTTATAAAAGTTAAGTTATCTTGTTAAAAATTAATATTAATAAAAAGTAAAATTATCCTTATTTAATGTAAAGCCTTAAAAATTAATTGTATAAATTGAGTATTAGTACAAAATATCTTAAATAAATTAATACATTTTAAATTTTATCATTAATACTATTTATTATTGAATCATTAAAAATCAAACTATACAATATAGTTATAGAGTTAAAATGAATAAATATTATTAACTATCGTTAACTTAATATCAATCTATTATACATAAATAAAGTAATAAAAAGTAATTTTAAATTCCCAGTTAAAAACCAAAAAACAACTATTTTATAATAACTGAAACTAAATCTATAATAAAATTGTTTACTATTATCTGAAATTATTTAACTTAAATATAGATAACAAAGGAAATAAAATTAATGTATATGGGAATGTTTTTTTGGCTTCACTACTTTTTCTATCTTTTAACCATTATTTGGGTGGAAAAATTGTTAATAAGATTCTTAAATACAAAAACATATCATGTTATTATTTTATTTTATTTCATTTTATAAATAGTAAAAGCTAAAAGCTTCTGATAAAAATTTAAGCTAGTAATAAGTTAAAGTACTTTCATTATTCTTAGCTAAAACATCAGTAAAACAATATATCAGGTTGAAAATGAAGCTTTGTTTTCTTCATATTAAAAATTAGATAAGGAATATTATTAATTACATTAATTTATTTTTTAATAACTATTATTAATAAACTTAATTTTCAACTTTCTTAAAATTTTACTCTGTTTTTATACTTTCATATTTTATTACAAACAATTAAAAGTTCTAATTTTATATAGTTCTATTTTGCTTAACTAGTTTAATTACTCTTTTAATTGAAATATAGTAATTATTAGTTCTGAATGTATTAATACAAAAGAAGCTTAAATTAGTATATTCTCATTTGTTAACATTAATGTTGACTTATTTTAAATAGTTAAATACTATTAGCTCATACTGAAATAAAACTTATAACTAATTTAAAAACTCAATTTCTTTAAAATGATTATAATATTAAATAATAATATGTGTCTAAAAGTTCATTTTTATTACATAATCATAGGATAAACAAATAAATAAAATTGAATTTATCTTTGAAATTTTTGCTTAGTTGTTTTCAAGTTTATTTGTAATCTAATCAATTAATAATTATATCAATAAATTCAAAAAACTAAGTAAAAATTGAATTAAGAATTTAAACTTTATTTGAATTAAATTAAATTAAATTAAAATAATTAAAAATTGAAACATCAAAGTAAACTAAGCGTTAGAAAAGAAGTGTAGCTTAAAACTAGACAAAATTTAAATATTTATTAAATATATTGAAGTAAAGATATTTGATTTTTTTCTAATTAGACTCAAAATTTTGATAAAGTTTGATATTATTCGCTGTTTTTTATTGCTCAATTAATTCTATTTAATCATTCAAATATAAAAACAATAGGATTGTATGAAACAATGGGATATTTTTAAACTAAACTATAATTTTATATTAATAAAGAAAAATAAAAAATAAAAGATGGAAGATGAAGTAAATAAAAAAACAATAAAATTAAAGTTGCTTTAAAATATAGTCACAAAAGGACTTCTTTACTTTCGAAATAAATACAATTAAAGGCTACCCAACTTGAAAATTTCGGTTTAAAACTAAATATTTGATTAAGAAACTCAAATTTCAAAATTTTTAAATAAATTTTTATTTATAAAAGAATTTCAATACTCAAAGAGCGATTTAATATTTCTTCTTATGAGTTTTAGCAAGATGATCAGTAAATTCTTGGTATGGTGATTTAGAGAATTTAGTTTCAGTCCAGAGATCTGGGGTGAGGAAAGCGTAGGTGTTACCAATAGCAGCAAAGGTAGCTTTAACAAAGTTACCAAGAGTTCTGGTAGAACCACGGGAAGAGGTATAACAATCAGTAATACCAGCAAGTTGAAGTACCTTCTTTGGAGTTGGTGCAGCAACAATACCGGTACCACGTGGAGCTGGTACTAAACGGGTAATAACGGAACCACATTTACCAGTGACCTTAATTGGTACGGTATGGGGTTCACCAAGATTAGTTCCCCAATAACCACGACGAACTGGAATAATAGAAAGTTTAGCAAGGATGATTGCACCACGAATAGAGGTAGCTACTTCCTTGGAGCACTTAACACCAAGACCAATATGACCATCACCATCACCAATGACAACGAAAGCCTTAAAGCGGGTACGTTGACCAGCAGTAGTTTGTTTTTGAACTGGCATAATCTTCATGACTTCATCCTTAAGTTTTGGTAAAAAGAAATCAACGATTTGGAACTCCTTAATTGGGAGAGAGAAAAGGTAAATTTGTTCAATGGATTTGATCTTACCATCTTTGACAAGACGTCCAAGCTTAGTAACTGGGACCCATTCCTTTTCTTCTTGTCTTCCACGGCCACCACGTCCACGGCCACCACGACCACGTCCACGGCCACCAGCTCCACGACCACGACCAAATCCACCACGGGAGCCACGAGTATCGGCTACAGCACTGTCAGCCATTCTAATAATGGTTGTTCGATGTAGGGTTTAAGAAAATGAGTTGAGTTTAAATCGACCTTAAAGCTGATATACAAATGATAAATGGTTTTATTAAAAAAACGCTTTATCAAAACAAACAATAAGTTAGAGAGAACGAGTCAAAAATGAAAATTTTAGGTCATTTATATACGACCCTTTACCCATGAAAATTATAAAAATTTTATGCCAATCAAAAGTGATAACGTATTTTTTGATTGGCTAAAATGAAAAAATTTTCTATTTTAAAGAATTTCAAATTACGATGGATTAAATTTTAATGAGATATCTACAAAGTAAAGGGCTTTCCAATAGTCATTTCTTGATGATAGT
Organism: Batkoa obscura; assembly: GCA_030770535.1. Lineage (NCBI taxonomy): Eukaryota > Fungi > Entomophthoromycota > Entomophthoromycetes > Entomophthorales > Batkoaceae > Batkoa > Batkoa obscura. The sequence goes on from JASVEC010000080.1 coordinate 55,366, forward strand.
ATTCTAAACAAAAAAGATAAACAGAAGTATAATGATACAAACATATTTATTCCATCTATCAATTTATGCAATAAAAGTTAAAAAAGCAATGTTGAAGTAAAATTCTAGAAAGTTCATAAAATTGCTTTCAAAGGATAGAAAGTTAATTTATTTTAAACTCAGTGAAGATAAAAAGAGATTATTATTTTTTTAAAGTATAAGTAAATTGAGATTAGTAATTTTGAATGGGATTTTATCATAGATTTCTAAATAATGACTTTCAAATTAAAAAGATAAAAAGTTCGATGATGATTGGATTGGAAGTTTTTGCATCGAATCAATTACGCAAACTCAAAATATAGATGCAATAAAAGCTAAAATACTCATAAAGTTAGTTTACTTTTGAAGTGTTTCCTAAGTTTCATTATTTTTCATTAAGTGTTATTAAATGTAAAAAATATTGGCTTTAAAAAAACATCTCTCCTTTAAAAGCAAAAAACAACTTGATTATTTTAGTTCAAAATAAATTTTAATTTAATACTAATTAATTGTTAGTTTAAATTTTGGAATTTTACATAAGGTAATTGTTTGTATTTAATTAAATAGAAGACATTTACGAATATTTGTTAAACTTATTAATCTTTATAATAAGAAATTAAGAAATTAAGAAATTAAGAAATTAAAATTTTTATATATTTAAATATAAATTTTATGTAAGTATTAAAATATAGGGATGTATTTTAACAGTTTTGTTGACAATTTTTCCGCTCAAATAGCGCTCAAAAGATGAAAAGTGAAGTGCTGTCCCCTAAGAAGTATTTTTAGTTCTTGTCATTTTCCCCATTTTTTAAATCCAATTTGAGATGAAAAATTATTAGCAAAATTCCTAAACAAAAAATATAACCTCATAAAGTTTTATCAGTAACTTAAGCAATTAATTTAAATATTGAAAAACTAAAATTTAATTAAAATTTAAAATCTAAAAACAGTAATTATTAAATTATAAATTTATTAGTAATAAAGCCTTAATTAAAAAATGTTTTATTCGTTTTTAAGCTTTTATTTTACTAAAAGTAATAACTATTTAACTTGTAATAATAATAAACTACATATCAGATTTTGTTAGATTTTATGTGAGGATGTTTTTTTTGATTTCATTACTTTTTCCATTTTTTGAGCATTATTTGAGCGGAAATTTTATCAGCAAAATTCTCAAACAAAAAAATCCGTCCCCATATTTTACCTGTTTTCAGTTTAATTGCTTTATATTTTATAAAGAAATTTACAGCTTAAAACAACTGATTAACTAGTTTTTATTTTTACTCAAAATATTAATAGTTTAAATAAATAATAGTATATTTTAATAATAAATGTTTTTTATTTTTTGAATTTATAGTCAACTTATTTTAATATAAAACAATAGTAATACTAAAACTATAATGGTTAGACTTATATTAAAAAATAATAATAAATATTTAGTTACAACTGTTACAATTTTCTATTTTAATTTTAGTTATATAAAAGTGCCTAAAGTAATTTTGTTTTTTTATTTAATTTTTAAAAAAATTTTAAAAATAAATTCTTTGTTAAAAAGTGAAAGTATTTAATAGTTTTAAGCTATTTTATTATAATACATATTACAAGTTAACAGAGTTTTTACTAAATTTAATAAAAATGACTAAATTAGCAATAGCTTTGTTAATATAACTATATATCAATATCAATATTAATTATAGTTAATTATTTTCATATGATATAAGCAGTATAATAAAAGTTCTTATTTATTATTATGATTATTTATTTTTTAATTATTCATTAACTTAGCTATTAATAGAGGATGTATTTTTGTATTTGAGAATTTTAGTAACAATTTTTCCACTCAAATAGTGCTTAAAAGATGGAAAAAGTAATGAAGCCAAAAAAACATCCCCATATGTGAAATCTGATACTCAGTGATTGGAGTCAGAAACAGCTATTGTTTGGTTGGCTATACTGTAAGTCGAAAGGTCTTAGTTTATATAACTAAGATAGAATTTGGATCATGAAGAATAGCAAGTAATATGCTACAGACTATGTAAGACAAATAGAATAGACAATACTACTGTAAAATCTACGTAAACTGCTATCAAAAATATTTAGTGACTTTATTAAATATACGATATCGGGGAATAATTCAATTAAAAAGTCTCAAACTACTATGTTCTAAAGTCTCTTTTGTACTCCAACAAGCATGTATATCAAAACGAGAGGATAATGTCCCTTGTAATTATATGGTAGAAACTCTCATAGCAAATCAAACTAAGAACATGAGGTTGATTTCCTCCGAACTCGAGAACACAACAGCTTAGGTGATTGTTATGCTATAATTAACCATGGGACTGACAAAGCGATATTTCACACCTAGCTACATAAACTAAAATCTTCCGACTTACGGCTAGTCGATTAACCAAAAACTGCTTTCGACTCCAATCACTGAGTACCAGGTTTCACAATATTATATATATTTTGAAATTTTACTTACTTTAAAATAAAATTTATTATATGGGGATGTATTTTTGTATTTAAGAGTTTTACTAACAATTTTTCCACTCAAATAGCGCTTAAAAGATGAAAAAAATAATGAAGTCAGAAAAAATATCCCCATATTTTATTGAAAAATTTAGTGTTTTTATAAAATCATAAAAATAGAAATTTTAAAAATATAATTTATATAGTTTCTTCTATACTAAAGTAATAATAACCAAAATCAAACATTATTTAAATATAATAAAAAACTATTAGGTTTGATATCATTTAGTTTATATTTGATTTAAAATATTTATAAAATAATCAAAAATAATTAAAAATAACCAAAAAATAGCTTAAAAACCAATTCTTAAATATAAAAAATTAGCTTAAAATAGCATAAAAATTCTATAATAAATTTCAATATAATTTAACTAAAAACAAGTAAATATTATCAGATTAAAAAAACATTTATAAAAAAATTAGATTTTAATTTCTTATTAAAATTTATATACTAAATAAATAAATAAAATAACAATAGCTATTGATTGCTCTTTGTACTTATTAATAAAATCAAAGCAATATGCTAATTAAGAGGTTTAGCCAGTATATTTTCAAATCATTTAATTCAATAAGTTGATTAAAATAGCAACTATTATTAGCTCAATTTTAATATAATTTAAACTTGGCCAATATAAAATGAATATTTACTTATATTAAAATTAAATCAGTATTATGTAAAAATGTTTTTTGATTTTATAAATTTATAAAATCCTATTTTGCTATATTCAATTAATTTTTTATAAATAAAAACTGACAAAAGACTAATCTAAGCAGTTAAAATCAATTTTTAAAAATTTCAAGCAAGTAAAAAAAAAGCAAAAATTAAAGTAATTTAGGTTTGATAAAGGTAAATTTACTAACTTTAAAATTCTTCGGCAGTTTATATAATAAAAGTTAATACTTTATATAAAAAGCTATTATTTAAATTTAACTTAACAAAACTACTTCTATTAAGTTTAAATTACTTTAATTTTTGCCCGCTTTTTTTGCTTATTTAATTTTTTAGAAATTTGATCTTAACCACTCAGACTAGTTTTTACCTGATAAGGGATGAAATTTAGTCCACTAATCATCACTGAATTAAAGGTAAAGAACAAATATAAGTGGACTTTTATTAAGATTAACCTATTTTTTTACAGTTAAGTAAATTAAGAAAAGGAACTTTACTTTATTTTTAAATTTTTGAAAAATATGTACAACAAGGCAAAAGATAGTTTATCTAAGGGGTTTGCTTATTTACGCAAACAACTTGGTAATCCAATCTCCTCTGAGCCTGAGGATGGTCAACAAAACAGCAGCAATAATGTTAAACTCGAAAGAGAAGAATCCAGCGCCCTTGGGGTTGCTGCAGAAGGACAGTTAAACATTCAAAATGATGTTACTATTGAAAGTAATGTTGATGAAAACAGTAAGCCATAATATAAATAAATGATATAGCCAAAATAACTCATTTAATCTCCTGAAGTCCCTTCAATTGAAACCGTTGCAAGTAGTCCTATTTTTGACTCAATAAAAAGAGTTAGAATGCTTGACGAAATTAAGCAATCGGAAGATGGAAGAGATGTTTTCGTGTTTGGTAATGTTGGAGAATGTAAGATATGAGTTTAAGATATTTAGAAATACACTAATTTTTATTTTTTTAGTTGTACATGTTAATGAGATGAACGTTGTAAATGAGAATGATGTTCTTAAGATTGCTAAAGATGGAGAGTTAGCTCCTTATAAGCCAAGTTATCAAACTTTAATTATCACAGATGGTTACCCATATAAGAGGGGTCATGGTCCTGGTTTAGTGAACCAAAGTTTTTTCTGCTATGCAAATGCATTCTTACAGTGCATATTCAATCTAAATTTATTCAAAGATTTGATCATGTCTCAAGCGCAATTCAAATGTAGGCTAATTTTATTTATATTTAATAATACTTATATTCTTAAAGGTATCCATGGGTTCAAAAATGAGTCTACATGTTTATTATGCTTCTTTCGAAAAGCATTACCATCAATTTATAATGGTGAAATCATAGAGACTTATTTTTTTGGATTGTATTATTATATTGAAGGTAAATAATATTTAATTCATGCTGTAACAGTGCTAAATATTTTAGGACAAATGATTAAAGCTGATACAAGTACTAACGCAATGAGAGATACATCTGAATTTGGTTTACTTTTGCTTGAATTACTTGAGAAGTGTTTTATTAATATGGTTAATGATTGGTAAGTTGGTTAGTAGTATACAAAAGCTTTAACTAATAGTTTTATCAGGTCATTTTATCACATTAACAAAATGGATAACCCAGTTTGCCAAGTATTTAGTACAACTATGAGGGATACAACTTTATGTGATTTAATGGGACATGAGTCAAACCATTTTTTTACTGATTTTTTTCTGGAAGTTCCAATACTGAAATATTACCAAACACCTGATGGCGTATTTGCTTATCCTCTTGAAAACATTTATGAATGCCTAAATGAAAAATTTACAGTTGAAGACATTGAATTCAGATGTTCACAATGTGATGAGGAAGAGCCACAATGTAAAAATGAATGCAGAGGTGGTAAAAAGATTCACAAAATGAGCAAACCTGCAAAAGTCTTATTTATTAAACTTAACAGAGTTGACGATATGGATCCTACAACAAAAATTGAAAGTTCAGTCGAGTTCCCGATTATGTTGGATGTATCCGAATATACAGTTAATGACCAGACTGCCAAGTATCAATTAAACTCTATCATTTTACATGATAGCGCAGTAAATAGCTCAGAGGGAGGGCACTATATTACAGTTACTAGGAATGATAAGAATCAGTATTATCACATGGACGACTCTAGGAAACCAAGGTTAATTAACTTTGAAACCGAAAGAGAAAGTTTATATAAGCAAGCTTGTTTTCTATCTTATGTTTTGGTAGAAAGTGGAGAAGTTGAAGAGAAGCAATATAGCTATATCGAATTAGCTAAAAACCATTTAAAGAAAGGTATATTATTGTGTTTATTTAAATTTAGCTAAACTTTTTTAATTAGATAAAGTAGATACTGTGACTAATAAAAATAAACTTAACAAAAAGAAGCTTAATAAAAAGAACCTTGGGCAGATACTAAGAGCTAAAAAAAGGAGACCAGAAGATGATGATCAATCCCAAACAGAGAAAAGTGTAAAAAAAGTATTTAAAAATTAAATTAAATTAAATTATTTTAAAAATTACTCAAAAATAAATTATTGTTATCACTATGTTGAACTTTTTAAACTTTTAATTCTAAAATAAAAATTACCACGTTTTTAGATTGACCAATTGGCAATTATTTGAAATTGATAGGTAATGTGTAATTATAATAAAACTTAACCGTATTACAATCTCTATTCTACTTATATTTATACTAACATTCAAGTATAATAGAATTAAACATAATATTCATCTCATTTAATGAAGTTCTACACTTTTAATGTTTTAATATTAAGGTTTATAATGTAAACTAATTTATTTCCATTAGTGACCATCAACTACCTTTAAATTGTTTTTATTTAATTAAGTTTATCCTTCTTCAACCTCAATATCCTCAATATCAGGCAAAGGAAATTTAAGGATAGCAGCAATACCAGACAGTTGATTAAGTTCTAAGACTGATTATAGATAATGTTTATAAAAATAAAAATAAAAATCTTACGCTCGCCAGATATATGTAAACTTGAAAAAACAAGTGCTTCACCACCTGAATTCCTTGTCTGCTGTACCATTTTATTATACATCTTCCTTGTTGGAATATCAGCTGATCTAACATAAAAAAGATTACCAAATTATACTTTTGTATTTCTGTCTACATAATTTCTACCTAAATAATTCATCCGTAATTAAGAGGGTTTGAATAGCTCCAGATTGATTTGCTAATTTTACATGTTGGATGCCGTAAAATGCACGATCTGGGTCCCTATCTAACATGACATAAAATTTGTCCAAGGCAGATACTTCACGAGTAGCTTTAGTGTCACTCATTTTGATCTTAATTGTTGGATCTGCCATCACTTCTTGTAAGGCATGTTTATGCCCGCTTGAAGCATGGATTGGAATAAATTTAAATTTGTTTTGCAAAATTACTTTATTATCTTGTTTCTATACATTTTTAATGTTAGTTCTAATGTTTATATAATAAGCTGATATTTACTATCGCTTGGTCAAAGATATAGGTATAAAACTGATCCTGAATAATTTAGTATTAAAATTTATAGTAATATAGTAGTTTACTTTTATAAATCCAGGCCCAGCAATAATAATAACTTTTAATACTTCAAAATTAAAATGTAACACCAACGCTTGATAAACTTGGTCGAAGAATCTTAGTAAGCCCTAGTAATAGATGTAGTTAGTTCAAACCAATTTATAATAAAATAAATTTACTTTTTCATGATTTGTAACTGACCCTCTTCTTTTTCTTGGAATGGGCGCCTCGATTCTTTGTCTAACTATAGTCATATGGCTTGTAACCAAACAAACGTTAGCAAGTCCTTAAAAAGATAAGTAATCAACCTTGAAACTGGTTTCTTTATTTTACCTTCTTGTAGCACAATAGCGGCTACTTCTGCACTTTTGGTAACGTCACAAGCATCCTTGATTCTCTCCATGTCCATCGAGTCCCAATGTTCTTTAATTAATGTGAAGGTCTGATTTAACTCTAAGTCGATAGTATGGAAAGCGCCCAGCTTTAATAGTTTTTAGTTAAAATCAATCAAAATGTTGGCTTCACTTACTTTGATATATTTATTCTCCGTTATGTTTTTACCGTTAATTCGAAGAAGACAGGTAGAGGTATCAAACTCAATCTCAGTTATTGAAATTGTTATTGTTAACTTTACTCGTGTACTATCCGCTGAGCCTGTAGCAGTGTCTAATCGTACGCGTCTGGTTTTGTCTTGTTACTTTTGTTTATTTTAGTTGTATGTATTTTTTACCTCTCTGTACTTGACTTTAGTTGATCCCCTTTGTTTAGTAAGTTATATACGTGCCACATGTCTTCATCTTCTTCGCATATTAGACGCACATATCCTGAGCCATCCCTTTCTATAGATTTTGATAGTAGTTTCATGCTATCAAGTTTAATTTGCTAATCAGACTAAAATGATTTTTGAGCTTATTTTTTTTTTGTGATTGAAGTGACTTTATTAGGTCATTTAAAATATTCCAGTATAGGTTCATGCACATCAAAAAATTTGTTAGTTATTAGTTGCAATACCACTAAAAAAAGCTGCGCTGAAATATTCTCGTTTTTACTGATAAGAAAATTTTACTGTTGCAGCCAAAAATTAGTAGATTTTTATGTGCATGCATTTACACTAGAACATTGCGAACGACCTAGTAATAACCATTATAACTTTACTGTGACCTAAGTTGTGACAATTTTTAGAGTTAGATAGTTGATTATTTTTTAATGGCTAATTATTATATTCTAGTTTGATTTTGGCAGAATTGTATTTTAAATGAATAGTTAATAACTTATAGCAAGGTTAGAGCAGTTGCAAATTTGACTTGAACTACAAAATCGAATCGTGCTTAAAATTATTTATGATGTTATCATTACTCATCTGAACTTTGTCTAATTTATAACTACAGTTTAAGAATATCTAAAACAATCTTATTTCAAATTTTAATAAGTTAAAGCAATGTTATATTACTTTATTGAATAAACGAAGAAATTTTAATAGTAAAAATTTACTTCTAGTATTACTATCAATAACTCTGAATTTGCTACAGGTTGATAGCTCTTTAAACATAAAACAAACATTTAATATTCTTAAATAGAATAAAAAATCATCAGATATAGTCACTTTTTATAGTGTTTTTTTATAATTTACTTTATAAATAGTTTATCTGAAAATTAGTAGGTCTATTTAATAAAATCCTGGTTTTAAGGGAGATGTACTATAATGTTAATGTATATGAGTGAGAAGTATTATTAAACGTTTTATAAAATTCTACTACTAAATACTACATATTATCATGATTGCTTTGGCAACTTTACTATATGGGGATGTTTTTTTGGCTTCATTACTTTTTCTATCTTTTAAACACTATTTAAGCGAAAAAAATTGTTAATAAAATTCTTAAACACAAAAATAATCCCATACGTCAACTTTAACATTTAAGGTGATAAAATGTTAAAGCCATATTTTTATTATATAAAAGTCGGACTTTTACTCTTAAAAGAATTCTGATAAACTTTAAATACAAGTATAAAAATCGCAGTTCATTTCAAAAATGTGTCAATCAAATATGTTCAATCAAATATTATTCTTATAAACAACTTATGATATAAATCAAAAATTAATTCATACTAAGAATAAGAAAAAAACATAAAAGTATATATGGTACTGGTCAATATAGTTGGTTAGAGGTCAGGTTAAAGCTAGGGATTGGCTAGTATTAACATTTAACTAAATATTCGAAAACTGGTTTTTATTTACTGTACATATTAATAATATCAGTTTATTTTTAAAATTATGAAACAAAAAACTATAAACTATGTTTATATAAAATAAGTACTTTTCTCTTTAAAGCAAGAATAAAAAAACTACACTTATTTTTATATGAATCTGCTAAATACTGCAGATAATCATTAAAGCAACATATAAGTTATCTTTTATGCTATTTTTATTGTATAGATATTTCTTTTGTTTCGTTTTTTAATCCGTCTTTATAAAGATGAAATCACAAAAAACATTAATCAACCGAGTATATAAATGGACTCACTTATGTCTACTCCAGTATAAATTTAAATGTACGGATGCTTGGAAAAAGATGAATTCAGGATATTATAATATATATAATGTCAAATAATGCTTACATATGGTTCGCCTATGGTTCATAAAATGATACATTAGAAGTAGCCAAATAATAACATATGAATTAATCAGAAGGCAAGAAAGTTGCAAAATCAACTTAAATTAGAATTTTATAAAATTAAGCTTGTAATTTAAATTGAACTTGGTTTCCCACTGAATTGTCTTTAATAGAAAATACGAAAAATTGATAGTTTCTCAATTTGTAAGTGGTTTTAAAGGCTATAATAAAGCATTAAGCAGTTTATAGAGATGTAAATGTATATAAACAAAGATGAGTAAAAGAAAAGGTTTAAAAAAGCTAATAATGATATTTGAGAAACCTAGCTACGAATCAATAAGCTCAAAAAAGTCAGGGCAAACGGGTAATAGAACATCATGCTAAGTAAACTTAGTTCTTATGGTCTTTGATCTAGAAGTTTATGTGGATGCTGATGCTGCCAAAATTCTAGCAAAAGAGAGAAGACATGCTAAATAAGGTATATGAATTACTCATAAAAGGTAGGTAGGTTTGATTTTATTAGTTATCTAATTCTCACAATTAAATTGGCTTGTGAAGGAGCATCAGGTAAAGAATTCCTTGGTATCCAACATAAGCTTGTGGATAAATTGAATATATATTCATTTTTAACTTATTAATAGATACTTATTAGAGTGCTTCAATCCTCAAGTAAGCTTGAAAATCCTATTCAAAAGGAGAATTTGTATTCAGGTAAACGAATAAAAGCAATAGGGGTATATTCAAATAATTGGAGCAAGCGGATCATTGCTGAGTTAGAAATTTGCTCTATAAACTATATAATAATGGAGTTATGTGGTTTTTATGGAAAAGATAAACTGGGCTATATCGCTGATCGCCCAGAAATTGAAACCCTAGTCTTAAATTATTATAAGTTGTTGTTTTTATAGAAAAATAAGGCTGACTTACAGCAGATTAAGTTACTGATTTATATTAATCAAGTTGGTAATCGAGAGGATGAACCTGCTTGTCACATTAGAAAAAAAACTATCAAAGTAACACTGGTTTCTTTTGACAAAGTAGAAGCCATAAAAAAAGACAACTCATTTATCCAGACCCTTCTAAACTAGACTCTACCTATGTTATCGTCTATATTCCTGGTATTACTAGTCCATCTAGAGAGGTAATTACAATTAATTTAAGCTATTTGGATTTCTTATCGAGTAGACAAGAAATTTTTGGGAACCAAATCTCTTTATTACCTATCTGTGTATACATTTAGCTCATGTTTATAAAAAATTTAATTCGATGTATACTATCTACTGCCAAGGCAAAGTAGAGTCAATCAAAGTGCTGTTTCTAATCTTGAGAGTATACAGCTCCTTTAACTTGTTTCATTAATGATACTCCTTAGATCATTATGAATGATTTACAAGTTGGTAAAGGAGGATTGTAACCTTAAGAGTTCCACGTTAGGCTATTAAAACAAGCTATTGGGAATAAACCAGCTAATTATAGAAATGGATTAGATGTTAAATCTAAAAAGTATGATTGTTTGTTTGAAAAATATAAAGCATTTTTTGGTGGCCAAGTTCAATTGCTTGGGGTTACCGCTGCACCTATATCATTGGAAACCTTAGAAGTTGTAAAACTAATTATGTTGGCAGATATAATAAAAGATATTAGTATATTACTGATATGTAAGTTATTATTGAATTAGTTTAGGCTATGATACAACAAAAGGATCAGTTATTGTAATAAGCTATAAATCAGAACTTGATTCAGATAGAGTTGGGTCACTCTTAAATAAATAATTTCATTTTTGATTATTAACTTATTTCTTACACCCTTCTTACTGTCAATTTAAATTAATTGATATACCAGAGAGGGTATTTAAGTAATGATAAACCAAGCCCATAAGGCAAAGTTTATGTTCAAAGTCTTCGTGTATTTCAAGGATATTTTAAAAATGATGAAGTCGCAAGAAAGCATTTAGTATGATAGTTTTTAATTGTAGATGTTGGAATAACAAATGAAAAAGACATAATACACATTGTTGATGGAAGATATTATATGTATAAGTTGGATAGCAATGCTTTATAACATCATTCTTAGTTATAGATATTAACAGTTTTTAGCTTATCATGTATTGCCCGAAAGAACAGAGAAAGTTACCAATTCTCATAACTTAATTTACAGTCTTTTGTATATGCTCAGTCTACTGACTATCATATGGGGTGAATTTAGTTGTACATAAAGAAAACGATTTTTAAGATGGGTAAAAGAGCAACTAAATGGTTCCAACTTAACTATGGAACAGGTATATAAAAATTGTATATTAAACCATTTGTTATCAAATGGGTTAGAGGGGATGTATAAAGATAGAGAGTTTGTCAGGTAACCCACTTTCGAAATTTACTGGTTTTTGATAGTTACTTCAGCTTTGAAGCCGTTGAGTTTATTCACACTCATCCTATTCCTCTTTACAAAATAAAATTTTAAACGATATGTAGGTATCTCTAAAATTTATCAGTTTACTAATCTACTTTTTAGCTGTGAAATGAAATGCCATGCTATTATTGAAAAGTTCCTACCGATTCTTCAAAAATTTTATTCTAAAATATCACATGTTATTAAACCCAATGTTGTTAGAAATTCATTTTTAAATATTTATGGAGTTATGGTATTCTTATGCTGATTTACCAATATTACGAGATAAGCAGAGTTATAACTTAAGACATTTTTTATATTGGCTAGTGTTGTATTTTATATACATTCATTCTACCTTAATTAAGTAAAAAAAATAGTTTAATAACAAACATAATCCTAGAAATTAGATCAAAAACATGTACAAAAAGCCGAAATTTAAAAGGAACAATACATTGGCATAAAGGTAAATTCAAAACAAGCGGAAGTATGATAAATTTAATTTCATAACCTTAAAAAATAAGCCATAATGTAATTTTTTATTCATTTTAGTGATCTGAAACTTAATAAAAGCCCAAAAATAAAAATAAAGGCATTATTACTGCACAATTTAATTTAGGCTGGGTTAGATTTAAATCTAAATTTTATTTGAGTTTAGTAAGCTTAAATATATAGTATAAAAAAAGAAAATTATAAGAATAAAAAATAAATAATTGTGTTTTGTTTTTTTAATTGTAATTTGTATATATTTTTCATAAAGTTTAGGTGATGTTAATACAGGGTTCTAAAACAATAATTATAATTTCCTCATCAAGTATTTTAGCTAATTTACTAGTGATACTATTGTTAGTAAATCAACCTAGACGTCTATTATATAGTTTAAAAATAATAGCTATAACTACAGTTGTAGATTTATTAACTTCAATATTATTTTTGACATTCTCGTTACTAAACATATGGGATAAAATCAACACTGATTTCTATTGTCAAGTGATAGGCTCCTTAAGTCCATTGGCAATCATATTATCATGTTTATTAGTAACTAGTTTAGCCATAGAAAGATATAATGTAGTAAAATACGGGAAAAATATTAGCAAAATCAAGCTTCTAGCCATCATTTCATTACTACTATGCCCGGTTGTAGTCTTAACTATATTGCTACTATATAATCAAGAGTATGTTCTAGCTCCATCGAGTGAATATTGTATTGCCAAAAATTCAATACTTGGTTTAGTTTATAAAGCATTAGTGACTTTAATCTTATTAATCTTACTGCCTTTGATAACCTATTATTATATAAAGATATTAGTATTATTAGCCCGGGTCAACTTTGACAACCATGTTGTAATCTACCTAGATAGTATCAATGTTTTAAGCTATTCTATTAAAAAAGAAAATAAGTGGAATACTACTTGGATATTTGTCCGTTCGATTCTGATTATTTTGGCTTATAATTTGGTCCTAATACCTCTTTTGGTCTCTAGTTTGTGGTCCACAATTGATCCAAAATCAAAACCGGAGGTCTTGGATCGAATCGGAGCTATTGCCATCTTTCTTATTTTTATTATTAATCCCATCATTATACTGGGGCTTCATAGTACCCTGAGTAAAGATTTTTATAAATTGGTTTTTTGCAAAAAAGCAAGACAGTGAACTCATAGTAGAACTTTAAGGTTTTTTCTTAATATAGTAAACAGCCCTTAAATAAAGTGTAATTAATTTTAATTTTTAGAAAGGTTTATTAGGATATAATAAAATAATTTAACTTTATAGTTCATGACATTTATATATAAATTAAGTAACTGAATATCTTGTTTTTTAAATCTTCGGATAGTTCAAACCTATGAATTGAATAACTAATCCACCTTAAAGCTTGTATTGAATCTGCTCTTTGCATTCTAGATTTTAACTTTGAAGCTTCAAACAATAAATTAATTAAAGCTAGAGCTCTAGCTTTACAATCTTCAAATAGAGCACTCACTTCTTGGTTACCATCATCTTGATTTAGAATATTCAAATAAACAAAGATGGGGTAAATGGATTGTAAGAAATGGGGGAATGGATGTGGTACTTTTGTTTCAAAATAATAGTTGCTATTAAAATCTAATATATTATTTGAGCGACTGCCATGCATTATAAAATAATAAATAAAGACAATATTCGCGGATCGATACAATACTTGAATTTTATCATAACCAAAATGAACCGGAGTAATAAACCCAAGTAATTGAGGGTAATATAAAAATATATATAAAATTGCAATAATAAACTTTAATTGCTTTTTAAATGGTAAATGGGTAACAAGGTCTTCCTTAAACTCAATCTCAGCTCCCATCTTTTCCAATGCCTGTTCTATATCTTTCCCAATCGGAAACTGAGTTTCTAGCCATTTTAATTTGCTCAATGCTTGTTGAAATTCATGTTCTGATAAATTGTATTTTTCACTCGGGATATCTTCTACCTTATAATTATAACCATATTCCATATTAGTTTTTTGAATGTGAGAAGTAATACTAACGAATACTTCTGTAAACACACGTCCATAAGTAGTGGTATGCATTTCAGCTCTACGAATATAAGGAAGGTTGTCAGTCTCTTTATGATCGACGCTAATATTGTTTTGTTGTAAGCTGGGTGGCATTCTGATATTGAATACTTCTGGCGAAAATTTAGAACTTAGGTCTGGGGAGCTTAATTTCAAAATTAAAAATAACAACGATAGCCCTTTCCACAATTTTTTTATTTCGTTTTTTTTTATAGTACTGAATCTTATCATTCCTTCTTCACAGTCAAGCGTTTGCAGCATCCTTACTGCTGTAATATAATGACCTACTGCTAAATCGAAATCAAATAACGCTATGCAGTTGTAAGTTAAAAAGCCTAAGGCTATGATTGTATCTAACTCTGGAGCTACATAAGCTTGAGTTAATAATTTCCTGGCTTTTTTCATGTTGTTAAAATATAACTCATTATAATTAGGATCTTCTGGATGGATAGTAAATCGGGCTAATATAGAGATAAAAGTATAAGAAAGGATCGATGGATTCTTTTTTCTCACTATTCCGTTGACCCTTTCTTTTGATAACCATAAACTATAGACATCTATCACGCTTAAAAATACTAGAGCCCCCCTCTCAAAAAATCGGCCATAGTTTAAGCTTAGTTTGGTATCCTTTCCTTTATCTATATTGCTTTTATTATAGTTTTTATTCATGTTTGAGATGAAATTGAATAGGGAGGTTTCAAAATTACTGATTTGTTGAACTAAATTTTCTTCATTTTCGATTTTCAAACTCTCATTTCTACCTTCTTTCAGTTTTTCATAAACCCAAGTAAGATAATCTAACCACGATCAATAAGAAAATTATTGTTATAACGCTTATTCTTCTACTTACCTTTAAACGGATTAACATCTAACGAATGCCATGCTTTACTAACTTCAAAATAAATGATGTATTTTCTAATTATTCGCTCAAGCTGATCAATTCGAAATTTGATTTCATCCACTTTACTCCGTATTTTTATCCTGTCTCTACTTTGTCTGTTTGCCTTGGTATTTTTATCATTCAAAATCTGCTCAGCTGTTATTGTTTTGAATGTAATATTCATTTAAAAAGCATTTTTTATTTTCTCATTTTTATGCAAAAAATTGATTTTTTTGTTGTGCCATTTTGCCCAAAATTATAATAAAGTTATAAAAAATGGATTGCAACAATATCTTGTTTATATCGAGTTTTAATAATTAAAGAGAAAACCGTCATTAATAATAGTATAAAAAGATGATACATAGAATAAATAAATTCAAAAGTAATTAAAACTCACAATTTTTTTGTTCTAATTTAAAATATTCAAATCTAAAAAGCTAAATCTTAGCAAATGATGCCATCCATAAAGTAGATAACCAAAATTTTAAAATTTTAATACTGTTAAATACTTACAGCTATTGCAACTCTTTTGTGATAATTTAGCCTCCTACTTAAGAAAAAAACTTATGCCAAAATATGGCTAAAATTGGGGATCAGGTTTTAAAAATTGACTATATAAAAAAGTTAATTAAAGTTATCACCAAAAAAAGTTGCAAAATCTGTAAACAAAAAAAAAGAACAAGTTTATAAATATTTTTTTAAAATCAAGGCCGTGTCAACTAAGCCATCAATTCTGATGCCAACTTTACTCATATAATTGAGTCTGACTCCTCAAAGAAGGATGCTCAAATACTGTAGCATGAACAAAAGCATGAGCACCAATTTCTGGTCGCTTATGATCTAAAATATGGTCATTAATTCTATTATTATTTGTGAATAAATGTTTAGATGAATTCCGATATATTGCAAAAATGGATTTAGCCTTTATAAACTAAGATAACACACAACTTAATTGTGAAAATATAAAAGAAGCCCTAGTTTACCATCTGCGTTAATATCGTTACTATGAAAAAAGCAGTATAGGCTAATTGATTAAGAGGATGATAAAGCATTTTTCGGTTTGGTTAGCTGTGTGTGACTTTTTGATAAAATTAATAAATGTGTACTAATGACTTTAAAATAAGCACAATGAGTGAAATAGTGATTGTTTAATAATAACATATTTAGTAATGACTTACCTTATTTACTGTTTATATATTTTGAAATTAAGCATTCATAAAAATTAATGAATTAATTAAAAGAGTGAGATGAAATTTCAAATATTTAATTTGAAATTTGAAGTGAATAAAATTAGTTATAATTCAAAGCATTTTTTGGCTGTAACATTTAACTTTTTAAGCTGGCATATTTATGCTTGTTTCATTTAGGGAAATTACACAGAATAAAGAGATTTTGTCAAAATAAGGCTAAGTATATAAGTTATAGCTTTTATATATTAACTATTCAATATGTTAATGTAGCAAATATGTGAATCTCGATTTATACCATAACGATTTAACTAATTAGTTCTACTTTCGTAAATTAAAAGCTATAGATAAAATAATAGAGTTAAAATAAAGGAACCTCTTATATTAGCTATAATTAAAATAAGCATAAAAAAGGTTAAATTTTCTAAAATTTATTTTCAAATGGTGGCACACCTTAAAACAATGCATTAAAAAATCAAATTCATTTAATGATTTTAGATACATTAATGCTTTAAAAAACAAAGCTAGCTAGTATATAAACTACTAAAATGTCTCAAAATTTATTTCCACATTTTCTACCTTTTTATTTATCTATAAAATATCATGTTAAATAAAGTAGGCTTATACGTATGCTTTATTATAATATCTCTTTTAGGAGTTATAGCGAACTCCATCATTCAATTTATCTTATATAATTGTCCAAAGCTAACTTTAAACTTACGAATAGTATCCTTAAACTCGATAAATGATTTAATAATAAGTATAATGAGTGTTATATTTTATATTTATTTACTTATAGCTGATGAACCGCCAACTGGTTCTTTAACTCAAATCATCGGCGCTTTTTACACTATTTTTATATTCACTTCAGTCACTTTAGTTGGTTTATTTACTATCGAGAGGTATCTAAAAGCTTGTTTTAAATATTCTTTGGATATGCTACTTATAAAAATTGTAGTTATTGTGATGGCTTCAGTAATAAGTATCTCGAGTGTCACTCTAGCAATTTTAGGAGAATATCAATTTGATGGTCAAGAATTTTATCATATTAGTGAAGATGGCAGCTTTGGTAGTTTTGTAAAAATGTTGAGTTTAACAGTATACACTGTTGTTTTATGTATTATCATCTTTTGTTACATCCATATCAGTATTTCAATCAACAAAAAAATTCGCCCAATCTCCTTTTTTGGTATTGCTTCGGCATCATCAATGATTAATAATAAGCCAATTTATGTAAAGCAAACAAAATCTGAAGTTTCACTCTCTGTCGTGTATCGTAGCATCATTATATTATTGTTGTATACTTTTTTACTTTTGCCCCAAATTATCAACTTTATTTGGACTGCTGTTCCAGATACCGACCCTACTGATTGGCTACAAGAGTTATCATCGATCTTATTAATATTGATTGTTTTAGTCAATCCTCTACTTACTCTTACTTTACATTCTAACTTATCTGGTCGACTTGTTTCCTATTTTTATGGGTCAAGGTATTCTACTGGTATATGCAATCCTCGTTTTACAACTCAATCATAATAAATAATTTATTTAATTTAAACTTTTAAAAACAAATAAACATCTTAATCTCAATTTAGTTTCTTGCTTTTTTTTTAATTATCAAATTTATCTTTAAACTCTTTAACATTCAATAGTAGCTTCTCGGCCATCACTATCGAATTTGGGAATACCCCCTCTGGATTTGGATGATCGTTTAAACTTTCTAAAAAACTTTCAATATAGCCTTGAATCGCATTGGCTCTTTTAACAGCTTCTTTAATAGATAGCTTACCATGGGTAGAGCGAGGCTTAGGTGGCGGTGAAGGCTGTTTAGATATCAGGGGTGGTGCAGCTATAGTAGAAGGAGGTAGGATAGGTTCAGGAATGATTAAAGACTCTATATCATTAAAAAAAGAAGGGGATATGGGTTGATTTAAATGTGTTTTCATAGGAGAAAGTAATTTGATTGGGCTTAATGCTGGTTTTATTTCTGCCGTTAATTTTGGTTTGTTATTATTCGTTATACCTTTTCTTTTTATATATTGTCGCTTTTGTGGCTTTTTTATAGCTAATAGAGAGTTAGTGTTGATTTACATGATATAAATAAGGTTACGTTCTGTTGTCTTAAGTTGTGGTTTTTCTATCTTATAATCATTTTCGATTTCTTTGATTTCAGTTATTTGGTTATAGGGTACTTTATTTGTCCTTCGCCCTCTGAGTGTAGTGAACTTTGGTGGCGAGTTCATTTCTTCATTTTGTTTTATATCGTCTTTACTATCTTTCTTCAAATTTTTTGAAGTTTTAGACTCTGACTTTCTACTCTTTTTGAATTCCGGAAGCTCAGTATCTGATCCTCCTTTTTTATTTTTGAAAGTGTATGCTTTATCTGGCCTGTATGTTCTATAAAATAGTTAATTTGTTATTCATTTTTTAAAACTAAATTCAAACCTTGCTGAAGTTCTTTCATTTACCTGATGACTCTCTGGTGAACAAAACTCGCAATAATAAATTGATGGCTCATTATTCTCATCAACTCCCATACATCTCATATGTTGCCAAACTAAGCACTCTTCACATTGAATGAATTTTATGTAAGAAGCTAAATTGTCATTAGGTTTAGATTAGTAAAATCGAAATCAAAAGCATTACCCTTATTTTCACAAACACATCTAACTTGGCCATCTTCGTTCCCTTGGGATGAGTCAGCTAATTGAGAAAGAGATAAGCATAAATTGAAATTTTTGAAATTGAGAATACATACACATTTTTAGGTAAAAAATCAAAGAACATCTATTGAATTTTTTACTAAATCATTTTTCTAAAATAATAAGCCATTTCTAATTTGTTGAGAAAAGTTAATTAGAAATTTAAATTTTGAATCCTATTTTTTTGCAGTAATTAGAATCTTTTTGGTTTTTGCTGCTTTTTATCATTGCTGATTGTGGTGTATAAATTAGTTATTCAACTAAAGTTTATAATACTACAGTTAATTTATAACTTCAGCAATTTTCAATAAACTTTGTATATTTTGGCGATTAAGTTATGTATCTAAACCAAATAAATTCCCGAAAATTGACATCATGTAATATTACATAGCTATTCTTATAAAACTAAGTGTTTTAGTATATGAATATTTACTTAATAAAAGAAACTAATAGCTTCTCAAGTTGGTACTTTTTTAAAGTATATTATTAATTAAATCGAAGCTAAATATAAAAAGCGTTTTCACTTGTATTTAAATAAAAAGTATTAAATAATGGCAGGAGTTTTAAAATAAATGCTATTGTTATTATAAAATGATAATAGGTCGCCTACAAATTATAGCTTTAAATCATTTATTCAAGTATTTTATAGAGATTGCTTAAAGGAAGATAGAGATGAAGATTTATATTGTACGCTCAGATCTTAGTGAACTTGACCTTTAAGTCTTTAGGACTAAATAGGCCTAAAGATGGTAAAATAGGATAGTTATAATGTGGTGAATTCTCGGGTAGAGAGACATTAAATTCGAGCAACAAAGCTATCAAAAACACTTTTTGCTCTAATAAAGAAAACTGATTGCCTAAACACATTCTAGCCCCATAACCAAAAGTAAGTAACAAACTGGTCATTTTTTTGTTGATTTTGGTTTTGTTATCTTCAGTCATTAAGAAGCGTTCAGGTTCAAATTCTTCTGGATTTTTAAATAAAACTGGGTCCTTCATTGCAAGCCCTAAGTGTAACATGATTGATTGATTAGTATCCACAACTAAATTACTTTCTAAGGTAACTGGTCGATTTGGTTTGCGGCTAAGTATAGGTACTACTGGTATAGATCTCAAAGTTTCATAAATTATGGCATCTAGATAAACAATTTCATTTAAAATAGTTTGGTTCAAATTTAGGTCTTTCAACGTGCCCTTTGGTCCCAATACATCTTTTATTTCTTGTCTCAATTTGTGTTGGATTTCCTACTCTTTAGTTAGTATAATAATTATTGCTAATTAATTTTTATTACTGGATATTTAGCTAAATAGTATATAGCTGAAGTTAATGTATGGGCAGTTGTGTCATGTCCAGCGATAAAAAATATGATGGCATTATTCTAAAATGTAAAAAATAAGAAAAGAGTTATATTAAAATGAAACCAGTAATTACTATAATTAACTCATCAGTAAGTCCCTCCAATTCATCATCAGAAGATTGTATCATTAATGATAACAGATTGGAACCTTTTTCATTATCATTAGATACAGCCAATTTTTTTCTTTCGTCATCAACTAGTCCTTTTATATAGCTACGAAACTTAGCAGTATCACTATATAATTTCATTCTTGATGGAAAGGGAAAGTAATTTAAAAAAGGTAACATAAGAAACAAAGGGTTTAAGATTTCATTCATGAGGTTATTATATAAGTGAGCCATCTCATTATCTTGATTACTGATAGTATTAAAATCGATATCAAACACAGCTAGCCCTAAGCTATCTAAGGTACCAGCTTTAAAAATTTCCATAACCTCAATTTCTTGGTTGCTAGCATTCTGGATTTTATCACAAATTTTATTTGCCACAGTTATAAAAATCTCTAAATCCCATCCCCTTTTAAATGCTGGATTAACTACTTTTTTATGTACTTTCCACTTCTTTTTATCCACTTCAGCAATATTTTCTCTTATTAACCCAAAGTCATTCATCATTTCATTCTGATTAATCTTAACAAAAGTCTCATCATTAAGAAGTATCTTTTTAATGATATCCATGTCTTTTACCAATATAAACCATCGACCTAGAAATATACTTATGAATCGGTTTTTTGAGAATAAAGGATTAATTAAGAGTTCGTCTCTCAATTGACCGGAGGTTTGAAGTAATATATGATACAGCATCATTAATGTGCTCACACTTGGTAATTGAGATACATTTTTATTTAGCCGAAGCTTGAAATAAATGTAGGAAAATAAAAGAATAGTAGATAATAAAATATATAAAATCATTTTTTGACTTTTTCTTTAGAATTTATAATATTTCTTTTTATACTTAAACTTTGATATTGTTTTTTAAAACTATACAGTGTTCATGTTTTAATTTATCTTGAATAGGTTGATAGATAAATTTATTTTTCAAAAATTCGGATGTCTGTTGCTCCGTTAAGCCAATTATATTACCCCTCAAAATTTTATAGAATTTGAAATGGGACTACTTGAATAATAAAGTGAAAACTGTTTTAGCTTTAATAGTTTATTTAAATCAACATCGAGTTTAATAAAAATACCGCATTATTCTGAAATCAGTAATAATTTATAAGTATGTTGCTAGTATTATTTTTCTTTATAAAAACTACATAGCCAACAATATCGGGTCCATTATAAAGAAAGACCTGTGTTTTCCTTTATAGTTAATTCAAAGCTTAAAAAGTATATTATATTGAGTACATGAGGGTGTTTCTTTTCATCCTTTTTTCTATCTTTTAAGCGTTACCTAAGCGGAAAAATTGTTGGTAAGATTCTTAAACCTAAAAATATATCCCCATGTTTTAGTTTATTTTATTGTAGTATTAAAAGCTATAATATTTGGTAAAATATTGGTAAAAGCAGGAATTTATAAAAAATATATTGTCATGTTTTTTTGAGTTTTATTTATTTGTACATTTTCCATACACAAAATCAATAAAATAAATAAATATTGAAATAGAAAAAGATAACCCCATACAAAAGTAGTTATTTATTTATTTAATTAGACCAAGAATATACCAACGTATTTTTATCTCAGTATTTAATCAAGAAAGTCATTTACTTTATTTACAATGGGCAAGTAGTGAAGCAAAAAACATTTCTACATTGATTTTGAAATTTAAACCAAAGTAAATGAAAAAGCATTTTCAATTATAGTCTAGCTTTAAGACGTTCATTTATAACAATTTTTAAATACTCTTAGCTACTAAAATAGTAAAAAACAAAAGCTACATTTTAATGAAAACTTTGTCAAAGGGGGACTTTCTGATAAAAAACTATGACCACTTTTTTTGAAGGGAATCTGTGCTCAGTTTTTCCATTAATATGGGCAAGTTTAAAAGCTTGATGAAAATTAACAATGAAATTTTCCATATCACTTCTTTTTTCATTTTCTATGTAGCGTGAATTTTTGAAATTTTTAATTAATGAATGATAAAAAGCATTGGGGATGTATTTTTGTGTTTAAGAATTTTACCAATAACTTTTCCACTCAAATAGCGCTTAAAGATAGAAAAAGTGATGCAGCCAAAAAACATCCTCATTATTGTGAATAATTAAAAATTAGGCAAAAAAGCAACTGATTTCATAAAGGGAGTGTTTTTTTCGGCTTCATTATTTTTTCCATTTTTAAGCACTATTCGAGTGGAAAACTTGTTAGTAAAATTCTTAAACAAAAAAATATATCCCCACATCTTGTATTTGATTCACAATTTTTGTTGAAAATCTAAATTAGACAAAAATTGAACTAAACTTTTAAACTTATATACATATATATATAACAACAAATATTTTATAATAGATTTAGATAAATGCACAATGTTATTATTAAAGCTATTATTAAATACCTGCACTTATGGGTTTATTAATAACATTATTACTACTCATGTTTACCTATTATTATTTTAATTATAGTCTTTTTTAAATTAGTTTTTTTACTTTTTACTTATTACTTATTACTTAATTTTAATTTATATTTAAAGAGCAATTTCAAAACCAATGTTATTAAAACTAAGAATAAAAAATATATAAATCTTATTTTTTTTTAATAAAGCCAGAAAATTAAAGTATTTTTTTATAACATCTTGATTTTTACCATTAAAATTTTTGATGTTGAATTTTTTTTAATATAAAAAATATTTTTAAGAACTAAAGATAAGTATTTGATAATTAAAGCTAATTTAATTTAGTTTTAATTATAACTACAAAGCTAACTATCAGCTATTTTAACTGGTATCAATTTAATAATTTAAATTAATTTTACAAATAAAGTATTTGCTTATTGATAAATAAAACAAAATAAGATAAATTAATAAAAAGTATAAATTTTAAGTTTTGTTTAAATACAAGTTTTATAATTAATAAAAGTATTACGCTATAATTTAACATAAAATTAAAAAACTTTATTAAAGTTGTATTCTATTTGGGATTTTCTACTATTAAATTATTTAAAAAATCATTTTGATGCATGTGGATATCTAAATTGAATTTATCTTATTCAAAAATTGAACATTTGAGAGTGTTTTTTGACTTCATTACTTTTTCCATTTTTAAGCACTATTTGAGCGGAAAATTTGTTAGTAAAATCCTTAAACACAAAAATACATCACTAAATAGTTTATTAAATAATAAAAATCAATTATTAAATGTAGATATTACCTAAGTTATTAACAGTTAAACTAATGAACAACTAGAAACAAACAATCATAATAAAAAATAAAACTTATTATTATATTACTTATATTATAAAAGTAGTTAATTATAGCTTTGAAGCCAATTACTACTTTTTATGCAGTTATTTATTAACTTAATAATAAATTAATAATACGGAAATGTATTTTTGTGTTTAAGGATTTTACTAACAAATTTTCCGCTCAAATAGTGCTTAAAAATGGAAAAAGTAATGAAGTCAAAAAAACACTCCTATATAACTATAATATTAAAATCATTTATCTATTCAATAGCATATCTGCAATATTGGCTATAAAGCAGTCAACAACAAATATTTTTAATAAAGTTTTGTAAAAATATGGCTTTATCTACATAGCGTTGATTAGTATTGATATATAGTTTATATTATTAAAAACCTTTCTAATCCGGAGATTTATATTAAATCTAATAGAAATTCTGTTAACTTACAATATAAATTGTAACAGAATGATTTAAAATTATGTCAGGTATTTTTTTGCTTTGAATAAAAAATTTATAAAATTTTAAGCAAAGTTTCTCAACTTTAAAATATTCAAAAATTGAACAAGATAAACATAATTTAGATATCCACATATGTAATATCAGATAATCAAATGAATAAATAAACTAAAATAAAGCGAGAATAATAAATAGACATATTTACCGATATAGTCAATATTAAGAAAATCCACTTATAACTAAAATTTTGATCTTGATTATTTAGTGACTTTATTTCTTTCATTATAAATCAGAAAAGGGTTTATATATACGGTTCAAAGATGTCAATGTAGTTTATAGTTTAAGTATTTGAAAATGAGATTTGATATTTTGGTTTTTGTTGACAAAATTCCTACAATACTATAGTAGTTGAAAAATGAGTAACACATCAAAATTAAATATATATGGGGATGTATTTTTTATCTGAGTTTTATTAGTAATATTCTACTCAAATAGCGTTTGAAAAATGGAAAAAGTGATGAAACTAAAAAAATACACCCATTTCTTCTGTCCTACATGTCTATTTACCTCTTTTTTATGAATAAAATTCCAATGCTTTATATCTTTAATAAGAAATAGTTATATCGTTAAAAAAATAACACATTAGTTAATTTTAATGTAAAATGTAATTTGTATTCTATTTATAGGAATAATTTAATAAGTAAAAAAGGTTTAAAGTTTCGTAACATTTTAAAAAAAGTACAGTTATTATTTCAACTGATATCAAGAAAAGATTAGTATAGTTAGACAACTTAAATACCAGTTAAATATTTCAAATAAGATATATGAAAATCAATGATGTAGAATTTAGTATTTTAAAACAAATTAATTAATGTTTAAGGTAAAATTTTTTTATCTACTATACAAATTAAGTTAATAATAAAAAAATATTAATAGTATCGTTGTTGTTGGTAATGTATTAAAATATTTTATAGTTGCCAAGATTTAAGGGTTGTAAAAGATACAGTAAAATTAATAAGTTGTATATTTTATATAGCATATAGGGTGTTTTTTTTGGGTTCATTACTTCTTCCATCTCTGAAGCACTGTTTGAGCAAAAAATTACTAGTAAAATTCTTGAATACAAAAATACATCCCCATATGATAAATAATAAAGCAACGAAACAATAAAACAATAAATAATAAATAATAAAATAATAAAATAATAAAATAATAAAATGAGGCGGTGATAACAAAGGTAAAGATTAAAATAGAATACTATAACATTCATTACCTTAAGTATCTATACTCTACCACTTTCTATAAAGAACTTAATTTACTTTTAATACTCCCATCTAAATATATCAATTATTGAATAATCCCTTACCAGAATATTCATATTTTTAATTTAAAATGTTTTAATACTAAATAATAAGTGGTTGATTATCGAATTCATTTATGCAAAAAATAAAAGCAGTAACTTGACATGAGATAAATTGAATTAAAGTATTTACCCAGTATTTGGCAGAAAAGAGAAATGGGATGAGCT
The DNA here is from genome assembly GCA_030770535.1 of Batkoa obscura. NCBI lineage: Eukaryota > Fungi > Entomophthoromycota > Entomophthoromycetes > Entomophthorales > Batkoaceae > Batkoa > Batkoa obscura. The sequence continues at coordinate 81,122 of JASVEC010000080.1, forward strand.
GATAGTTGCTAGTAAAAGTTACTAATTATAGAATTCTTTTTGAGAAATAAAAGGAATTTATTCATAATTAACGGATATAAAGCCAAGGAAAAAAATTAAAAAATTAAATAGTCACAATAAGATATTATCAACTTTCAGTTCAAATTGGAGAAGAAGGTGGAGATTTTTTTATTGTAAAAAATAATGATGAGATAATTAAAATAGTATAAATAGACAATGAAATCTTCCACTGGATTATAATATTTAATTTGTTTATATAAATTAATTTTATAAAAAATTATTAACACATCAATAATACAAAATGAATTTCACTCTCCTTTTACTTATCAGCTGGCTGTCATTAATAAAAGGACATAGTAATATGCAATACCCCACTCCTCGAGGTAATAAAGAATTTTATGGCTATTGTTCGCGTGGGTGGGGTTGTAAGACCGCTTGTGATTCGATGAAATCCGATTCTCCATACAACCAACCTTATACTCAAAAAAAGATTGTTCGTCGTGGAGAAAAGCTTACAGTATCTTGGTTAAGACAAAATCATCCTGGAGGTTTTGTACGATTAGCTATTGTTCCAATGGCCAATAGTGATGATTTAACTGCTTTTGATAATAATATTGTAAAATATGTATGTTATGAAACCAATTGTAAAGAAAGTAGCCATGATCCAATGTTAGGTGATCTAAATGGACCTGGTTCAACTCAATGCACTACCGATCTTATTATACCTAATAATTTACCTGATGGTCCAATTACTTTACAATGGACTTGGTTTGGAGGAGGTGTTTTATATGCTGATAAAGAAGCTGCTTTTGCCAATTATGTTTCTTGTTCCGATATGTTATTACAAGGTGGTCAACCTTATTCTTATGCTCCAGTAAAGGCTATCTTTCAAGGTGGCGATGTTGCTAATCCTCATTCAAATCAATGTCGTTATTGGTCAAGTAATCACGTTAATAATTGTCCAGATGGTGCCGAAGATAAAGACAATTGTGGTTATGGACCAGCAAAAAATGGTACGCCTGGCGGGTATTAAATTTGTATCAGATCGTTTTTATTAAATAAAATAAGTTATTTGTGATTGATAGAAACTGTTGTATAATTATTATATATATTTTTTAGAATTTTGTCATTTATAAAACTTGTTTTTTAAATACCAAAAAATCGATTTAAAACAAATTTACACTACAAGTGACTTCATAGTCTAAAAAAA
>JASVEC010000081.1:0-80327 GCA_030770535.1 Batkoa obscura
AATAAAAGATACATTTTTTTTAACAAAGTATCAATACTGTTTTGAACATCTCATTTCCATCGGATATTAACAAACTATCAACACTTACAAACTCGTACATGCTTTTGAAAGCATCGAAATTCCCATTACCAAAAGTATGGTGTAACAATGCACCTTCTTTTTGTAAATTTTATAGATGGTGACCCAACAATATGAATTAATTTAACCATTTCTGAATAGGAACCTGCACAACCGTTGATGGCACTTAATTCGCCTACACCAAAGTAGTTACTACACATCCAGCCCCTTTTACTCTTGAATAACCGTCAGCTGCATATGAAGCATTTAGTTCATTACAACAACCTATCCAATTGATACCCTCGTAGTCTTCAATCAAATCCAAGAACTCCATATTGAAATCCCCAGGCACACCAAATATGTCATCAATACCTAGCTGCTTTAGACGGGCTAATAAAAAGTTTCCGATACTTAATTTCATTTTTAAGCTTATAAAATTGATATTTTTGCTTCTATTTATACTTTTGATTGAATTTGTATTACCTCATCATTTTATATTTTATCCTTGTTTGATTTTATAATGATGATGGTGTAATTCCAAGAGCATTAATTTAGTAAGCTTGGTAATAGTTTTAAATTATTTTTATACCCTTTAATATTTCAAAAAAGAATGTTTTTCGAAAGAATGTTTAATGTGTAACGTTACATTCTAAAATATATGTTATATAAATTTTATTTACAAAAAAGCAAACGTTTGATTAAAATTTAATTTTAGTTAAATTACTTATGGTTAATTATACTATTTTGTCATAACAAAATTTATAAATAGATTATCTCAGAATAACTTTCACTCAAAAATAATTATTTTATTATTTCATCCCTGAACTTTACATTAGTTTACCCCTAATATTATTAATATGAATGTTATCATTTCTATTCCTATTCCTATTGTTATAATTGCTACTATTGTCACTGTGAAAAGAAATTTATATTATTAAAGTGATATAGAGGATATCGGATGCTATTACTTATCGATAAGCCTTACTATTAATATTATTCATACTACTTATGGCTTAGCACATTACTTTACAACTTAATTTTGAACCTTATATTTCGTCATCTAAGTTGAACAAAGCTAAAAAATTAACTCCACTTTTAATCACTTTTAAAGGAAAAATGCTATTTAACAAAAAAGAATATAATTTACCAGGGGGAGTGATTGCACGCAAAGTGCAAAGAAAGTTTTATAAAGTTAAAACGTTATTATTTGTTCATCTTTTTGATTTTGGTTTTGTTTTACTATTATTCGAGCTTAAGCGAAGCTCCAGCCTCAGCTCCAAATTTAAATGAAATTAACTTGGAGCCTCCCATTCAACCTGTTCAAGGTATTAAGTGTGTTTTTATATATTCAATTGGTCTTTAACTTTATTACAGTAGCAGAATTGAACCCAGTTAGACCCGAAAATACTGATGTAGAAGGAGTTCAAGTAACAGATGAAAGCGAAAAACAAGGTAAAGCTAAATTTAAATCAACAGTAACTATTTAAATTATAAAAGCAGAAACTGAAATTTCAAAACGAGTTGAAGATTTGATAGCAAATTATCAAATTGTTATCTTTTCAAAGTCTTATTGTCCGTAAGTATATTTTGTAATAGTGAAATTTACTAATAACACTATTTTTTAAGTTACTGTAAAAAAGCTAAAGCAGTCTTGCTCCCTAAAAGTGAAAATAAATTTGTACTTGAGTTGGACTTAGATGGTAAAGCATTTATTAGCCTAAATATGTTATTTTATTTGATTCATTTAGATGATGGTGCTAAAATCCAAAAATACTTGTTAACAAAAACACATCGCAATACAGTACCAAATATTTTTATTAATCAAAAAAATGTAGGAGGTTTGGATGAGTTGGATGCAATGATTGAAGAGTCCAAGCTAGATTCCTTATTAAATTCTAAATAAAATTACATTATGTAAAAACGCATTTATTAAATTTTATGAATAGTAAAGTTCTAAACTCATGCCATCGTGAATTTCATCTATAAACAAATAAATACAAATAAAAATGTGAATAAACATATTAAGACTTACAATCTTCCAAAGTAATGTGATCTTTGAAAATATTGTACCTAGTAGACATGTAAGTAAAGTAACGTAGTATAAAATTGAATATTACCATTTCTTTAATACAATCTTTTGATAATCAGTACCAGTTTGAGCCGCAATTAATTTTTTCAAGTCCCCTACAGTATCGTCTGGACTAAGTTAATAGATTAATATATATATATCATGCTATGGATATACTTACTTGCACTTAACTCGCACTTTTTTACCTAAGCGATCATTGACAATTACTTCAATCATTTTGTTAAAAGTTTTGATAAAAGGCTTAGTGCTTATTTTTATAACCAGAATTCAAGGAATTTTATTTGTTGAATTTATAGTGAAGAGAATTTTGATTATTAATAACTAATAATTAATATTAGAGTAGCATAAATAGATAAAATAAAACATAGTCACTAACAAATAGTAAAAGTCAGTATCAGTGTTTATTGATCCAATAAACTTTTACTTTACATATCAAAATAAAATAAAATTGAAATACTTAGCACAGTTTTCAAGCAAAGCTATTTAACTTGTTAAAGTTTGAGTCAATTCACTTTAGCCACTTAAATTTTAATACATTTTTTAAATTATACATTTCAAGTAGCATTTAAAATAGTACCAAAATGGATCTTTTGTCAGAATATCTCTATCACGAAAAAGTAAAGAAATATTATTTACATCAACTAGGATTAAAATTTAACAGCAAGATGGGCTACTATGTGCTCAACACTGTCTTAACTCCCTGTTGCAAAGTGAACTAAAATTCAAAGTTTAAAATGTTTACTAAAATAAAGTTTAAAGATCAAACATTTTCGGCAGTAGATTTATCAGAGATAGCACAACGTTTAGATAATGAAGAGAAAAAGATATTATATACTTCCAATTTTACTTCAAAAAATATGGATGATACTGGTTATTTTTCATCACAAGTAATATTACTTTGATTTTATTTTAAATTCTAATCAAATTCAAAAGGTAATTGAAGAAGCCTTAAAAATATTCTCTATGGAACTTATAAATATTGATTCCGATAATCCCAAAGCTATAAAAGCTAAAAAGGATCCAAGGTAAAATTAGCTTTACTAACTGTTTATTTAATTTATTAAATTCACTTTCAAACTATCCAACAATCAGTAAACAAAAAGCGTTTATATGCAACTATGAAAGTCACTGGTTTACTTTAAGAAAATTCGGAAAAAACAATAACCATTCTATGTGGTATAACTTAGATTCAAAGCTGAATAAACCAAAGCAATTGTCTTTTACGTATTTAGACGCTTATCTATCTCAATTAAGAATTGAAGGTCCATATTATTTATTTATTTTGATTTAGTTTCTTATTTTTAGGTTATACAATTTTTATTCCTTCCTATATCAATGACCCTGAACGTCAGTTGGAACCCTGTGAAGCAGATGCCATTATCGATATTTTGTAACTTTAGAGTATCTTTTAGGGGTTATGAAATATACTTTTATGACTAATGTCATTGTTGACAAATAAGTTTCATTTAATTTAGGTCATTTTAAGGACATGGTTAATCTAATACAAAATAATAATATTTAGAACATCCCAATTAACATGTTTAAAATGAGTAATAAAAGATGGTATATATTGAAAACAGCTTTTTAAAAAATACTTTTATTATAATGTTTTATTTTTACATATGATTATTAATATTTTGGTTATACTGTGATTAAGTAATATTGATAAATGTAACCTAAACTTGATCTTTTAATTTTCATATCAGAATATTTAATGATATAAATTAAGAAATTTGTCCAAGTTTTTACAAAGTATTTTTAATTTAATAGAGTATAAAGTTAATAATTAATGAAAGAGAAGCGAGCAACAAGAAAGAAAGTGAAGAGCTCACAAAACACTGATTGGAGTAAAGTAAGGTATCCTACATGTCCAACTAAAAGAAAGTAGAAATAATGACATAAACTCTAGTGCTTCGCATTATGTAGGCTACGTTGAAGATGGAGAATCCATCGAAGCCATTATGAAAAAGTTCGAAGAGTTAGATCGACTAAAGGAAGAAGTAACTTCAAAAAAGAGCAAAGTCCAAGAGGGCGAAGATTCGGAGCCCGAGGTTTATGGATTAGCAAATCTTTTTGAACCTGAACCAAAGGTTAAATCTATACCTTCTGAAATCAAGGTAAATAATTTACACTTCGTTTTATGAGCATATTCAGTTTTAGTAGGAAAACGTTGAGCTATCTCAGGAACAGCTAGAAGAACTATTTGTAAGGACCTCAGTATTTACTTTAGAATCCGCTGCAGAGCAACTAGATCCTTTATCAGAATGGTGGCAAATACAAGATAGTGAGTATAACTCTGAAATAGATATGGATGAGTAAGCAGTTTTCGAGCATGACTAATAATAAGCTGACTTTTATAGTGATTATATGGACTATGGAGATGATGAATGGGAGGAAGAGATTAGCTCCAAAACCAAACGAAGTAAATCAAGTAAAGGTACAAGAGGAGGGGTTAAGGATCGAAGCAAACAAAGGGAGCTTGTTATGAGGAGATATAAAGAGAATCAGTTACAAGACAGCTCAGGAAATATGCTAGCCATGTTAAAAAAAGTTCAGCTTACAGATCCCTCCTTACCTACTTATGTAAAGATACCCCCAGCACCTATCCCGTTGTCTTGGGCTCGTCGTATCACCCCGTTGTTTAGGCCAAAGGAGGAAGCTAGAAAGTAAAATTTTTACTATGCGGTATTATAGTTATTAATGAGGCTTAGTTTTAAAATAGATATTTTAAATGAGTTTGATAAAATCAAAAAATTAGGTAATGAATTTCAGGCCATCCTTATGGATCCACCGCTTTTGTTAGATGATGAAGAAATGAGTTTCAATACCTCACAGAGTCACCGTAAACCAATAAGAATGAAAGAATTTGTAATAGTTACTTTAGTTTATTGAGTAAAATATCTCATTTATTTAAATTATAGAAAAAATTGAGGATCCCAGAAATAATTAAATGTGGGTTTTTAATGATATGGATAGAAAAACATCATTTGAGTGAAATATTGAAACAATGCATCGAAGGGTGGAAATTTCGATATGTTGAAAATGTAGCTTGGGTTCACTATAATTTAGATAACACCATTCATAAAAAAGATTCTAAAATACCACCCAAACTTCAGGATGAAAATGGTACTAAAGGATATTTTAAATCCTCAAAAACAACTTTACTTATTTTCCGTATTGGTGGTGATATTGATATAAGACATCAAAGATCTCCTGATGTTATTTTTGATCATACAAGGCCAAGTTTGGATGAAGGTAACCAAAGAATTCATTTCCCTGCTTTTTTGTTTTTTAAGCTATGTTTATTTAGATCCTTTTAACATTTATAAAGCTTGTAATCATCAACCTAAATTTATTTATGACCTGATTGAAACCTTATTGCCAATACCAGTAGGGCATAAACATAATCAATCCCCGTTTAGGTTTCTAGAACTTTGGGCTTCTCCCTCCAGGTTCAAGACGGCTACTACTCCTTGGATTTCGATTGTTAATCAAGAGCAATCTGCTGAAGATATTGAATAAGTGATAATTCGTAAATTATAGAAAAAGATAAAAAGTTAGATAGGAAACACCTTTTTTAATTTTTATTTGAAGTTGTTAGAAATTATTCATAGAAAAATCATACTAAGTTATTTATGCAAATTAATAATATATGAAAAAGATTAATAACTAGATTGTAAATTTTTATTTTTTATAAAAATAGTATTAATAATAAATAAAGACGAAACAATTTGTAATAATTATTGTATCTTTTCGACCTGAATTTCATAAAAACCATTATATCATTATCTTGTTAAAACTGTTTGTGTTAATAACCATTTATAGTTCATATTAGTCATCTACTGAATTGATTTGAAATATTTTCCATGTTTCACCCTTTGGTTAAATTCATAAACTTTTTAACATTATATTTCCATATTATCTTATTTCCCTATTATACTATCGTTTCATATAATTCGTTTCATGCCTTTTTATTTTGATTAATTTATTTCAGTATTCAACATTCCATCTAATTTCAAAATCAAAACAAAACCTAAAAAAAATCCAAAATAATTTCGAAATAGATTTACTTGACTTAAATATTCTTTTTTAATACTTTTACTTAACCATTTTGGTTACTTTATTAAGCATTGGTGCAGACAATAGGTTTAAGCAGATTCGGCTTTAACTACTTGCTTTTTAGCAGCAGTACCTAAAAAAACTGTCAAAAACATTTCCTTTATTAATAATGATGTTTTACCTTCACGGAATCCATTTCTGAAACGTTGGTAAACGGAACGGAGATGGCTCATACGGCCAGTACCGGTAGTCTTTCTACGTTTAGCTTTTTCGCTCCAGTTGACTAAATAAAAATCAATCTCCATCCTTAATTTCAATTCTGAATTAAATAACTTACATTTACGGATTTTAGCACTTGGGTAACCGCAAGAAGCACAAGTCTTCTTTTGGTTGTGGAAAGCACGATGTCCACAACGGCGGCAAATGGTGTGTGATTTAGTGTGACGTTTACCAAAACTAGAAGTACCCTTAGTCTGTACAATTCAATACATTTTTAGTTTATTATTCCAGTAACAAAAATATTTTTATAATGTCTATCATAATAGAATCTGCTTCGTTTTATATCTTTATAAGTCCATTTGAATACTGATTCTCATAGTATTTGAATACTTTTTTATATCGTTTAAAAGCCGGATTTTATTAAAGTTGACGATTCTTTTATATTGAGGTTAAATAAAACCTACCATTGTGATGGATGTAGTTTCGCTACTTTGTTATTAACAATGTGGGAACAGAGAGATTTTATTCATAACCTTCTTAATCATTTTTTGTAAATTGGCTTTTTTGAAATTTGGATTTTGCTTCTGTAGGATATATAATTGTTTTAATTCGTTCATTTTAAATTTTTAGCAAATTAAATAGATTTTAAATTGTTTATCTTCAATTGTAATAAAATGTAAAATTTTATATTATAATCAAAGTACTTTGGATTTCTTAAAATATGATATTATACCATTTAATAAGAATCAAATTACAATAATGAAATTTAATATAGATCGACTTCCAACTTGTTGTAGATTTACTTATTACATTTAGTATTATGATAAACTCCTAACAAAATAAATTCGAAAGCATTTTTTAGTATTATATTGTCCATTTTTCATAAAAATAAAATTCCAAAAATCTGTAACTACAAGTTATAAATGCTTTCTACAATAACTTGTTAAATAGTAATATCTAGAACAAAAACCAAAGTTAATATGTATAATTCTGGAACAACTGGAATACTCATCCTATTAGAAATACTGCTTGATAATATTTATAACACTATTGAAAGCTAGATAGACTACTACAATCTTTTCGAAAAGTTTATTTAAAACGAGAAATCATTGATCATTAATAAAACTGATTATGTTCTTATTCATCTTAGTATACACCACGTAATTAGTAATAATAGTAAAAATCATCACGTATGCGAGAGAATGACCGTTTATTTATAGCTAAAGAGCATATTTATTAAATTGGATCAGGTTTAAAAATACTTATAAGGATAAAACTATGAAGCTTGTAAGAAAATAACATAAGCTATAAGAAATGCTATAATTTTTAGAAATAACTTCTAAACAACATTTATTAAGATTATACTCAAGAACTATTATACTAAAACGCTTACTCATTATAGTAGAATACCGTAATTTAGTATGAGTTTAGTATATTCTTACCTCAAAGGACAGCATTTTATTCATAATCAAAAATAAAATATAATAATGTTAAGTGAGCTGTTTATTGGAACAAAAAGGAATCATCAAAAAGCCATGTGTTAAAGCTAAGACACTGTCAAGGAATTTACATCACATTTTAGATTTAAATAATGTACAGGGACTAGATATAATTTGCTTAAACTTTAAAAAAAATGTAAAATTAACAGCAAAGTAACTAACCTGAAAGTAGCTGGATATATGTTTTGGTTTAACGTTATTGCCTTAATGTTTATTAATATTAATAATAAAGTTAATACGGATATTAACATTTAAGTTATAATATTTAGATTAGATTAGATAGATTATTAATTTTTATTTTATTTTTGCTGTTGCTATAGCTATTTAAAAATATGACAAAAGGTGCTCTAATCTTATAATTTTTTTAAGATTAAATCCTTGGAGCAATGTTTATTGTGATAAAAAGGAGAAGAGAACCAGACCGTATTACTGACCCATTTACAGGGACCAAGTGATACAATTAGAAGTGAAAGTGTTTATATCAAAAAAGTTTTTGTGAAGGATTATTTTACATTTTTTCAATTACCTTTTAAGTCTTAAATTAGAAATTCATATACATTTGTTATTTGATTTATTGAAAGTATATCAAAATAGCAATAATAAACAAAGTGACTAACTTTAGGATTTATTAAATTCAGCTCATATGTGTTAAATGTTATTTAACCAAGTTTTTTATTTTAGTAAACTTTATAGATATTCAAATTAAAAAAACGAGATCTAAAGTAATATTTGATTAAATATATTTAAACTTATTAGTATTATAATATAACAACATGTCTTATTTAAATAATTTAAGATAACAAAATAAAATAACAAGACGGAAATTGACATATTGTAAATGCCTTAAGCCGCATATGGTATCATAAAATGGTATCATAAAGAAATTTGAAATTTTTATAAAAATTTATGTAACAAAAATTAATTTAACGCTAATTTTTAAACTTAAATTATATATTGAAGTTCTTAATCGAGAAAGTTGACATAAATATACTTATTTTATGAGATGTTGTAATGTATAATTTGTGTCTTTTTGGAAACGAATATAGCTAACTATAAGGAAAAGTATCTAGTTTAAAAATGGAATTTTAAATTTGATTTTAAAATCTTATTAGCTAATATTACTTTTGTAATAGAATATTAAATATCATAAACACCTAACAATATCATACTTTTTATTTAAAAGACTATAATGTTTTATTATCGACAATAAGCATTTTATTATTAATATTTCATTAATAATCAAATATTAAAATCGAATAAATAAACTTCATAATTAAAATCTCCACAAATTAAGTCAATTTACAAATTTCTAACCAAACTGTAAATCGAATAACTCAGGGATAAACATTAATGGGTTAGTTATAATCACAATCGAAAAATTTGTGTAGCTAAATTTTCTCCCTTAACTTCTATTTTCACTTTTCAATTTTTTAAAATGAATTTACTTCACGACAGTTATCTACTCAAAGGAGGCATACTTACTATTGTCCTCCAGTTGTTTTTTTTCTTTATAGCTTATACATTTCAAATTGATTTACTTACCGATTTCGGTGGGTCTTCAAATTTTGTAATTTTGGCTATTTTATCTTATTTACAAACTAAACATCACCCATTGCGCTCAACAATTATAACTGCTTGTGTTATTGTTTGGGGTTTAAGATTAGGATGTAAGTTATATTATTTAATTATTTAAGTCTAATATTTATACGATACTTATTGATCCTTTTAGTCTTTTTATTCTACCGTATTGTTCATACAGGAAAAGATGATCGATTTGATACCATGCGTTCAGACTTTAAAAGATTTTCAAAATTTTGGATAGCTCAAATGGTATGGGTTTATATAGTTTCCTTGCCTTGTGTCCTCACTAATGCTAAACTATATAAAAACCAAAGCAAGTTTGGTAATCCATTAGACATCATTGGATTAACTTTCTTCGTGGTTGGATTGTTAGTTGAAATTATAGCCGATTACCAACGTTTTCAATTTATTTTTCAACGACAAAGTAAACTACAAGTATTAAACTCAGGATTATGGTACTATTCCCGTCATCCCAATTACTTTGGTGAAATCATGTTATGGTGGGGTATTTTTATTATATCTTTATCCTCAAGCCCTTACTTCTATATCGGTATATTAAGTCCTATTTTAACTATGTTTTTGTTATTAAAACTAAGTGGTATTCCAAAATCGGAACCTCAAAAAGATCAATTGATTCAGTCTAAGGGTACGGAAGAACAAAAGAAGGAATATGAGAATTATTTAAATAGAACTTCTCCATTGATCATGTTACCTCCTAGTGTGTACCAGAATATCCCATTGGATTTGAAGCAGAAGTTTTTTTTTGAATTGAAATCGTATAGATTTAATAGGGATAGTGAACCTTTGCTCAATTCTCAACAAGGAGAGTGATGTTATTGGTATAATAAACTAGCATTTTAATTTTATATTAGTTTTCTTTAAATTTATAGTTAATAATAACATAATACTGTTTATTGAATCTAATAAGACGCATCAATGATTAATAATATAATAGTTACATTATAAAATATCATTGTTTTTGGTTTAATGTAAAATTTTGATTATTTAATAATTATACAGTTTTTTTCTAATAAAACTCCACACTTCTTAACTAAACTTGAACTAATTCGGTTTTAGAGAAGCTATGACATCATTTTTAAATTCAGCTTAATATTCAAGTCAAATTGAATCGAACTTCTGGCAACTTAAGATTAGCCAGTGTATAAAATTTAACGATCTTGACTTGGGAGTGTGTTTAAGATCGAAAAAAGTCATATGCCTTTAAAACAAAAAAAGAATATAAAAAGACTATCAACCTAATCAATTATGTAAAAAAGAAATTATAATTTTAAATTAATAATATTAACAAACAACATGATTTTACTTGAAAATACCAACTTAGCTTTAACAGCTATTATTACAATAGTTATGCAACTTATTTTCTTTTTTATTGCTTATGCTTTTCAATTTGATAAAGTGACCGACTTCGCTGGTTGTACTAATTTTATACTATTGGCTGTAGTTACTTTTTCTACTACTGAAGAATATAAGCCAAGATCTATTGCTATTACTATATTAGTTATCTTATGGGGACTACGAATTGCGGGGTTTTTATTAAATCGAATCTTAAAAACTGGTAAAGATGATCGCTTTGATGAAATGCGTGAGAATTTTTTTAAATTTTTAGGCTTCTGGGTATTTCAAATGATTTGGGTATTTATTGTATCTATACCATGTACACTAATCAATAGCCCAATTTATTCAAAACAAGAAGATTTTGGTAATGCTTTAGATATCATTGGTATTATTTTATTTTGTATTGGACTTGTTATAGAAGCTATTGCCGATCAACAGAAGTTCAAATTTAATAATAATCGTAAGGATAGGTTAGATATAATGAATTCAGGTCTTTGGTATTATTCTAGACATCCCAATTATTTTGGTGAAATTGTATGTTGGTGGGGTATCTTTTTATTAAGTTTAGGTACCTTGGTTTATGCTAATGATCAATCCACTATATGGGCAGGTATTTTATCTCCTTTATTAACGATGTGTTTATTATTATTTTTATCTGGTATTCCACAATCAGAGCCAGGGAAAGATAGAAAAATGTTGGAAAAGGGAAGTTCAGAACAAAAACAAGAATATTTCAAATATTTAAATTCCACTTCTCCTGTTATCCCCTTACCACCTACTGTTTATTCAAATATTCCTATGTTTCTTAAACGTATTTTCTTTTTTGAATTTCCATTTTATAGGTTCAAAGAAGTTCAAACTCCATTAATTTAATAAGATGATTATATAATATTGTAATATAAATATTTTTTAAATAAATTTTATAAAAAAAATAAGAGTATAATATTTAGATATCAATTAATAATTTTCTATATATTTTTTTCTATATTAATAAAACGGAGTTATAAAACTTATTCTTTGGCAAAGGATAATTTATCTTCAAATATTAGTTTTTGAACCTATATATAATATTTGTCAGATATATTAATTATACATAATATAAGCTTACCTCTTCTTTAATAGTTTTATCTATAAACTCATTTTCTAATTTTTTATTTTCTTTTTTAACTTTTTTCTCAACTTTAGAAATTAATTTTGATAATACTAAACTTTTTTTCTATAATAAAATAAATCAATTCTCATCCTCCCATTTAATTTCAATAGTATCCTTACCTTATCAATCACTTCTTTTAATACTTTAATAATAACTTCATTATCATCTAATTTACTTTTCTTTTCTTCTTTCTTAACTTCAGTTTCATTTTTACGTTTATTATTTGAGGCATCTTTAACTTCTTCTTTTATCTCATCATTAAAAGTAATTTTATTTCCTTTACTATGTCCATTATTGTTCCCATTTCCCATATTTTTTCCATTTCCATTACCACCATGTCCATTATGGCTACCCTAAATTTAAAAAAGAGTATTAGCATTACATTCTACTCATCAACCTCTCCTTCTTTCCCCTCACTTACTTTTTTATACAAAGCTTTTTGATATTTTTCAGCTTCAGAGATACATTGGGTATGTTGTTTATAATCATTATTATAAAAATCAGTATTACAATCAATACAAGTAAAATTAGCTTGACGACAACGATAGGTATGAGGTTCGAGCTTTGGTTTTTTTAAGGTTTCTTGACAAGCATTGCAAACTGATGGGAAGAATAAGGTTAGTATGAGTGATAAGAGTATATGAGAGGATTATATATTACCAAAGGAGACCATTTTTTTGAAGTAGAATCGGGAAATGAAAAAGAGAATTTGAATAATTTTGAGATTTAAATTAGAGTGGTTTCCAAATTAAAATTAGATTTCACAGGAATAAAAATTTGATAATAAAAATAAATCAAAAAAATATTAAAATCAAAATAAATTTATTATCATTATATCAATATAAATTCATTTATAAATAAACGAATAACTCTAAATTCAACCCCAAGAGTGTCCATTCCTATCATTTAATCTCTTTTAAGCATACATAGCTTCTTCTAATTTCTTTACTTTTTCTTTATCCTCATTAGTCCCCAATGGCTTATTAGGAATATCAGGTAAATCTAATCAAATCATCAATATTAGAACCACAGACCAACAATAAAGAATCCTTACCTAATTCTACCTTAATTTCCGTTTCTGGTTTGACTGGTACTTCTGGTAAGCTTTGTTTAACTTCTTGTATGACTTGGTCTTCCAATTTTGATAATTCTGATAATAAATCATCATCATCAATAATACCCATATTTTCGCTTAACAAATTGGATATCTCCTACACAAAAGGTAATAATTATTAGTAAAAAAAAGTTGAAGTAAAAAAAGAGAGTTGATTAAGCTAATAGACTTACTTCTTGTGATTGAATTGCATCTTTGACATCATCCATTATCCTTTCTACTTCATGAATTGGCATTTCAGATTGTATTCTTATTAAAGCGTCTTTTCCAGCTTCTAAACTTTGAAGTACTTTTACCTCTAATTGAGACATTTCTATATTATCAATCTAAAAATGGGATTAAGTGAATATAAAAACACGATATGAGTAATAGTAGGGCTTACCAGTGTTTTTAAATTAAGTAATGAGGCCGTGGAGTTTTCCAACATGTTGTCAAGGGTTTTTTTATATTTTAATAATTGAATAGCTTTCACTTTGTCTTTTTTTTCCAATTCCGAACGGATTAACTTGCTTTGTAAACTGATTTTACTTTCTAACTAAAACAAACATTAATAAAAATATTAATATCCATTATTACATATTGTTTACTCAATTAATATATTATTTTTGAGCTTACATTTTTATTGAACTGCCTTAATTCTCTACATTTTCCTTTCATATCGATTAATGTAGTATCATTTTTATCGATCTTTATTGTATTTTTACTACCTAAATTGCCCATTTTATAAATTTAAATTAAAAATTAAAAGTTGAAAAAATAAAACTGGATTTTTATCAAGTTAATTCTTTAGCCAATCAATTAAATATTATTTAGTTAAATTCAACCATTAAACCAATAGTTTCATTATTGTTTGTTTTATTTTCTATTTTATTTTATTGAATTTTATTTTTATACGACATCACGCTATGTCTTCCCCACCACCAAACAATCAAGATTTAACAGAAGCCAATGATTTGGTAGGGAAAAAACGCAAATTATATGAACAACCTATTTATGATTCATTAAAACGAAAAGCGTTGCCTAGGAATGCACAATGTATTTCGGTAATACTAAAATCATTTGGTATAACGGATGTAGAACCTAATGTTATTTATCAACTTCAAGAATTTGCTCATCGTAAGTACTTTTCTTTATTTATAAAACAAAATCGATAAATTTTTGTTTTTAATCTATAAATACTAATACCAATTCTTTATCTTTTAGGTTATACTACGGACATTCTCTCAGATGCACAGGTTTTTAGTGAGCATTGTGGTCGTAGTACCATCAACAAATCGGATATTGTAGAGTCCATTTCTTCCCGTCTCCATCACTCTTTCTCTGGTCCACCAAATCAAGAATTTTTACGAGAATTAGCTAACAAAACGAATAGTAAACCATTGCCTATTATTCATGAAAAATTTGGTACCCGATTACCAAAAGAAAAATATTGTTTAACAGCAACCAATTTTCAAATATTACCAGATGTTATAGGCACAACTGGAAAGGAAAAGGAGGATAGAATGGGATATATGGCTGCAATGAAGGAAAAGGAAAAAGAGAAAGATATGGGGTTAGCGGATTTAGAAATGGTGGATAAAACAGTGAATGAAGTCATCGAACAACAGAACAGAAGTGAGAAAGAAAAGGAATTGGGGGAAGTAGTGGTCAAAAAAGAGGAAATGGAGAGGTTACAGAGTGTTGAAGGGGTAGAGCATGAAGAAGATGTTTTTGAAGAGGTGGAATAAATTTAAGTTTTTATTTGGCTATTAAGTTTTCATAAATAATATTCATATACTATTATTTTTACGTAGGAGAAAGGAGTTTTATAATAATATTTTAATTTTTGAAATCTCTTTATAAAAAAACAAACTAAGATTTATTTTAAAATCGTTTTATAAAATAAATTAACAGAATTGTTTAAACAAGATAAATACTATATATTAGGATATAAAGTATTTTTGTTTTAATATTGTTAATTCTATTAATAACATTTTAATAAATTATCAATTAATCAAATGTTTTCATGAAAAACTTCCATTTCAAATATTTCTAAGAACAGCAATAAATTAAAATGACAAAATTGAAATCTAACACTCAATGATAGGTTGCAAGTATAAAACCTTAGTTAAAGCTTATTTCAAACCAATTTTCAATTAAAGATCTAATTTTTATATTAAAATAAGATGCAATTCAATATATGCACATTATTACTACCTCTCCTTGCTACAGCTCAAGGTAGTATATTAAGCCATGGTAAATCAAAATCTTTTAGTCTCTCTCATTTTGGTACTTCTATCATAGGTAATCAGGTAATAGTTCTTTTGGGTGAGCAAGTCGATCATAAAAACAAAGGTGTTAATTCCCGTTTGGTCTACTCTTTAGATGTAAACAAAGACAGTGCTATTACGAAACTACCCTGGGTAACCAATGAAATCCAATCCGGTGTCAGCAATGTACATTCTTTAGCATGTGAAGTATTGAATTCTAACTCAGATGAAATAGTTTGTTTTGGGGGTTATTTCACCGAAAAATTAGCACCTGTTCAAGGACCATTTTTAGGTTATAATCATACAAATGGTAATTGGACCGAATTAATTCTATCAGATAAAACACCAAGTTCTAGATTTGGTCATGAAATGCTTAAGATGGGAGATGATAATATTTATTTATTTGGTGGGAAGGTGCTAAATGAAGAGCTAAAAAAGACAGAATTAGAAGTTTGGAAATTAAATAATAAAAAAGAGTGGAAGTTAGTGGAAGTAGAGGAAAAGAATAGTCAATTAACTGGAAACAGATATTATTCAACAATGACAAGAATTTCTGGAGAGAAGTTTATCTTGATTGGTGGTAGAAATGATCAAGAAGCTTATGGACTAGATAAAGTATATATATTTGATATTAAAGCAAATAAATGGGAAGAAAAAATTACTACTGAGTTTCCAGATATTAAAGTAGCGGAACATAGTGCAGTTTGTAAGTTTTTACTTTACTTTTATATTCTATTTTTATGGCATTTTTAATAATATATTATTATTTTAGTTTATAATAACAATATAATAATTTATGGTGGTAGCGATTTCAATAATAAAAAGAATTATAATCAATTATATCAATTAAATATTCAAAATTGGAAATGGAATGAAATCAAATTAGATAATGAATTAGCTAATAGATACGGTCATAAAGCTATTATAATTCAAGATTCGATGTTAGTTTACTTTGGTAAGATAATAATAATAAATAATAAAACAATATTAATTCTCCTATTTATTCTTAGGTGTAACCTCTCCACCTAGTTTAACTACTCAATTGATCAACCTTAAAGACTTTAAAGTCATTGAAAGTTTACAACATAGTGATCAAAAAATCAATCTAGAACAACAAAATGGGGCACAAATACAAACTACATCTCAATCACATACATTATTCACTATTATTATTGTTATTTTAGTATTCGCTTTATTAGGTTATTTATGGTATCGACGATCAGTTAAACATACTATTGATTTTAAACCATTGCCTACAGGGGAAGAGCCTGGTTATGATGATTTAGAATTTGAAGAGTTTGAACCAAGTCATAAATAACTGAGGAAAAGAGGACTAGAAGAAGATTTCTTTTTTTAATTATAAAATTTAGTTTTTGATCAAATTAGATTATAATGTTTTTTATTACTTATTATCTCATTTATAATATTAATACGGATTTATGTTTCTTAATCAATAATAAGACTAATTTTGTATATGATATATTATTAATATTATTAAAGCTAAATTTTATATTTATATTTTTATAAAAATAAAAATATAATTAATTTTCAACATAAAGCATCAAAAAGAGTTCAATAATAAATATAAAAAAATAGAGTTTATTTTGTAGTTGAAAATAAAACAATATAAACTTGTAGTTCAATAAGTTCTAATTATTAAAATAAAACTATAAAGTTATTCATTTTATTTTCAAAAAAATAGTTTTATTGGCGAAAAATAATTCTTTTTTACAAGAAGAGTCTAGATAGTAATAGCATAACTATTAAATAAAAGTACTTACCAAATAATGTATATGATTGGTCGATTTCTATCTTTTTTCAGAGTTAGGTCAAATTTAGAAAATAAGATTAAGATTAAATTCAAGGTTTAATTTTTTTATAACAATATATGGGGATGTGTTTTTGTGTTTAAGGGCTTTACTAACAGTTTTTCTTCTCAAATAGTGCCTAAAAGATGGAAAAAGTAATGAAGCCAAAAAAACATCTCTATACAACTTAGTAAAAACAATATCGAAATAAATTAAAAATTAAAAAATTTAAAGCTAATGTTTTTATTTTTATTTTTGTTTTTATATTAAATAATATTTTAATATAAACATTTACTTTTTTAATTTATTATTATTATTGCTAATATAATTTTATACTTTATTAGATAACTTTATTAAATGTTTTATACCTTTTTTTAATAAATTATTACAAACTTTTTTAGACTTTTAATTAATAAATATAAATAAAAACAATATTTTTTGATTTTTGAGGCTGTGTTTTTAACACATAAGCCAAACTCAAGTAATTGATTCATAATTCATTATTTTTAAAAACAATTTAAGTTTTGGGTTAAATAGCCTTTTCAAGATTAATTAATATTTTATTATAATCGAAAAGATAACCTCCACTTATAAAAATTAAATTTATATTATATTTTTGCTATTTATTTAGTTAATAAAAGTTGACTATGTGAAATCTGGTACTCAGTGTTTGGAGTCAAGAACAGCTATTGCTGGATTGACTACACTATAAGCCGAAAGGTTTTAGTTTGTGTGACTAAGATAGACTTGTATTATGAGGAATAGCACGTAATAGGTTACAAGCTATGTAAGACAAATAGAATAGACAATACTAATGTAAAATCTACATAAAATACTATTAAGAAAACTTAGTGGCCTTATTAAATGTTCGAGATATCAAGGAATAATTCAGTTAAAAAGCCTCGAAATACTATATTCTGTAAACTCTTTTATACTCTGAAAAGTATAAATATCAAAATGAGAAGATAATATTCTGAGATAGAGCTAGAAATTCTCATAACAAATCAAAATAAGAACATGGGATTGATTTCCTCTGAGCTCGAGAACACAACAGCTTAGGCGATTGTTATGTTATAATTAACCATGGGACTGACAAAGTGATATTTCACAAAAGCCAAAAAAATATCTTTATATGGGGGTGTATTTTTGTATTTAAGAATTTTATTAGAAATCTTTTCGCTTAAATAGCGCTCAAAAGATAGAAAAGGTAATGAAACCAAAAAAAACATCCCCATGTAGTTGTGAAATATCGCTTTGTCAGTCCCATGGTTAATTATAACATAACAATCGCCTAAGCTGTTGTGTTCTCGAGCTCAGAGGAAATCAATCCCATGTTCTTATTTTGATTTGTTATGAGAATTTCTAGCTCTATCTCAGAATATTATCTTCTCATTTTGATATTTATACTTTTCAGAGTATAAAAGAGTTTACAGAATATAGTATTTCGAGGCTTTTTAACTGAATTATTCCTTGATATCTCGAACATTTAATAAGGCCACTAAGTTTTCTTAATAGTATTTTATGTAGATTTTACATTAGTATTGTCTATTCTATTTGTCTTACATAGCTTGTAACCTATTACGTGCTATTCCTCATAATACAAGTCTATCTTAGTCACACAAACTAAAACCTTTCGGCTTATAGTGTAGTCAACCCAGCAATAGCTGTTCTTGATTCCAAACACTGAGTACCAGATTTCACAAAGCACTATTTAAGCAGAAAAATTATCAGTAAAGGTATTAAGCACAAAAATATATCCTTACACATAAAATTTTAATAATTGATATAAATAAAAATATTATGATATATACTTTTATTAATAAATGATAATAATAACTCTAATTAACTTAAACAAATAATATATAGCCAACATATAATATAAAAAATTATTATTTTAATAAAAAAACTTTATACTGAGTTATTACTTTTTATATAATTTTACTACTACTTTTTAAATATTATAATTTTACTTTATTTTTAAATTTAAGATTTAATTACTTTTATTTTAGAATATGTAAATTTTAGATATCAATAGTGTTTTGAAAAAATTAATGGGGATGTATTTTTTTGTTTAAGAATTTTATTACAATTTTTCCACTCAAATAGTGCTTAAAAAGTGGAAAGATAATGAAACTAAAAAAAACAGCCCTAATACTTAATAAAAAAATAAAAAAAACATACACATATATAAGTATAGTTTATATTCATAATAAATTATAGAAAAAATATATTATCTATCATAACTCTTATCATAATTATTAAATATAAATAACATAATATTAAAATACAATTATTTTTATAAATAATATAAATATAACCAAAACCAAAAAGCAGGAATCAATATTTTAATATTTATTACTAAAAATTAACTTACCAGTAATGCTTTTTACAACTTAGTTACCAACTATTAATACTTTTAATGCAGATATTGATAGAAGTTTTATGATTAGCTGCTATTTTTTAAGAGTAACTAGTAACAGTATCAAGTTATTTGAAAATTTTCCGATATGAACTTATTCACATAAAGAGGTATCAATTTTCGATTACAATAGTGATTTTCTCTTAACTATAATTTGTACTGGAACATTTTAAACAACTTAATATCAACTTCAATATCGCCAGGTTTCGAACCTCAAAACTTAGGACCAAAATTTAATCTTATCCTATTTTTAAAGACAGGAACAAAATAGAAACTCAGAAAAATTCTTGAAAACCTTTTTTTAATCCTCTATTATAGCAAAAGATGACCAAGAGTAAACCAACTAAATATACTCGAACATTAAGGGGAAAAAGCCCATTACCTTAGTTGAAAAAGTGAATATTGATGGGAGTACTTTCTCCAAATATGAAAAAAGAGAATGAAATAGATTGAAGAAAATAAAAAATATCAGGTACTTTGGGTATTAAATTGGGAGAAATAAAAAAGCTCCAACTTCATAATCACGTTCTGTACATGCTAGTGTAATAGAAAAAAGACCAATTCATTATTATTTAAGAAATTGAGAAAAATTATCTGAAATGAAGGAGGAGAATAGAATTAAGTTGGAAAAATATTCTATTGAAGAAGAAGAAGAAGAAATTAGATCTTTAACATATTCGATGTGGATAAAAGGTAATGTGTTTGGTCATATATCACATGTTCCAATTGGTGTAGAATAGGAGCTTATAATAGATTATGGTAGAAATAGAGTGTATGGGTAAGCATTTTATAATTTATTAGGAAATGAAGGTAATGATTACTTTTAGATCGGTTATTGGTGGTATTTATAGTAGCGTCACCAAAGATCGTTACACTTTAGCTTTATCAGGAGTAATTAAATAGCTCAATTGAATTTAATTATCAATTAAAACCTATTTTTCTTAGGGCTATGAAGATGATATTGACGAAGGAGATCGATTTATTTATACTAGGTTGAGTGGAAGAGATTTAAAGGGAACTAAAAATAATCCCTAAGATTTAAGAAACGCATCATAAAGTAAAGATCGAGCATTTGAGGACTATGATCTATCTTTAAAAATTTCATTTGAAATGGGAAAATCAATTCGTATTATTCGAGATTATAAGTTAAATTCTCTTTATGTTTCTAAAGAAGGGTAAGTTTGTTATGTTAAAAAATAGACAATTTTTGTATTGATTAATGTTTTTTTATAAAAAGTATCGTTATGATGGATTATATAAAGTAATTTAATATTAGTCAGAAAGAGGATGTTCTGGATTTGAAGTTTGTAAATTTGAACTTAACAGACTTCCTAATCAGCTGCCTCTTATCCCTAATCAAAATTAGTTTTAAACATTGCAAAACTCTTAATATTAATATTAACATTAAATTTAGTTTTGGTTTTTATTAGTATAAATTATAAGATTATTAAAATAAATTCAAGTAATAATTTGTTCTAAGTTTTATTATATTATTTACATTATTTTTATTACTAGTTCATTGGATACATAAGATATACTTTTTTAATCTTGTTTTTGACCATAAATATAACCTCCGTTTTGAGTATAATAACCTTTATAAGCTTTATAATCAGTATTAGGGATAGTAGATGTTTGATAAGAATTATAGGTAGTATCAGGGGGAATAGAGGATGGTTGAGTATTATAGTTTATCGATATAGAAGCACTAGATACACTTGATTTCACACTATTATAATTATAAGTAGGACTATTATTAATATTAATAGAACTATTAGGGGAGTAACTCTTTTGATCCTTATTTAATAAACTCGGATCTAAATTTTGATCTTTTAATACTTGATTTATTGTGTCTGTTGTATTGATAGTATTTAATGATGATGTTATAGGTTGTTTTTGACTCGTAGTATCAGCGTTATTCGAAGAATTTGAAAATGGAATAATAGGTTGTTTTTGATATGGATCATTATCATTAGTATATGAATTTAAATACGTTGAGTTCTTTGAATCATTATTGTTATTAGGGGCTGGTCCTTCACCCGAAATATCATAGGGAGAAGGGATGGGATCTGAGTTAGGATCCTCTCCTTTAAAACTCGTCAAAGGATAAAAAGAAGGTTGGTTTGTTAAAATTTGTTTAGGTACACCCATCAACATACCAGTATAACCACATGTCTTCTCTTTTTTTTCAGCTCCAAAAACACAGCCGTAAGGATCATTGGAAGACCAATAGCGACATTGATTTTGATTTAAATTAGCAGCATCACCACCTTGAAATAAAGGTAATGTACTTTTAATTAACGATTGAGCAATAAATTTATTACCACCTTCAATAATCATATCTGAACAAGAAACATAATTGGCAAATCCTGCTTTCTGATCAGCATAATAAACCCCACCACCAAACCAAGTCCATTGTAAACTAATCTTACCATCTTGTATAGTATCTGGTATCGTTAATTGAGTAGAACACTCTGTTGAACCTGGACCATTTAAATGACCTAACATTGAATCTTGTTTTGATTCTTTACAGTTCGATTCAAAACAAGAATATTTAACCACATTTTTATCAAATGCTAATGGATCATCTGATTGTTCAAAGGGGACTATAGATAATCTTATAAACCCGCCAGGATGATTTAATCGCATCCATTTAATTGTTATATTTTGGCCTCGTTTTACAATGGTTGGTTTATTATAAATAGACAAGATAGGTGCATTGGCTTTTGGTGTTTCGCAAGCACCTGCACAGTTTAATCCTCGAGAACAAAATCCCCACCAGCGTCTGTTGCCTCTTGGTTGTGGTGATAACAAATTACTATGGGTTAAAATTGGAGTTATTAATGTTACTAAGAAAATTAAACAAGTCAATATCATAGTTTTGAGATTGTGAATTAAAATAATCGAAAAATAAATAACAAAATAAAAACTCGAACTTTTCAACTATTAAATAGTAAATAGATTATCTATAACTATTACTTATAATAAGCCCATCCTAGTTTGGCTTATTGATATGATTTATTTTGAGTTTTTTTTGATTTTCTTCTTTATTATGCTCATCAATCACACATATTTTTTAATTGAGGAGACGAGTTTATTGGCTACCACGGTTTTGACCTTTGTTATTAAAGGCTTTTTTAAAGTCACTTAAAATTAATTGTGAATTTATGGATAACGTAACAATAATTTCAAGGTAATTTACTATTTTGATCCTAAATTTATTCTGCTATTTTTATTAATAGGATTCATTCATGCCATTATTTTATATTATTTTATATTATTAATAGCTGTAAATATTTTTATGTTTATAGACATTTAAATACAAACAATAAACTATACGAAGTAATTATTTTTTTATAAATCTCAAATAAACTAAACCTACTAAATGCGTCAATTTTCTAAATTATGAAATACAAAGATAAAAATGTTGAAATATTTTTTAAAAGCCTAATTTCAATAAGCTGAAACAAACTCAAAGGAATTCATTGTATTTTTATCCACCCCAAAATTGAGACACTGTTAAAAACTTCATATACAGGTTCATCAAAAGATTCTTAAAAAGAGAATAGCTCAAATTCATACCTCCTAGATACGTAACACGCTTTGTATATAAATACAAAGGAGTTTTTAGTAAATGATTGATATTTTTATCTTCAACTTTTAAATATTTGGAAACAAATATAAAAAGACTAAGAAATTACTTAAAGTTTAGCAACATTGATTTTAGTTTGATTTATATAGCTGTATTTGATTTAAATAGGATTATCAAATGGACTTGTAAAATCTTCATGAATATTATTGTTGTTATTTGATAGCTCATATATAAAAAGTCCAAATTCATCAATATTAAGTCTCAAATCTAATCTCATTAATGTACAATTGTAAAGAGATCCCATAGTACGATAATTAAAATAATCAAATTGAATTATTTCAATATTTAATGATGTTAAGATTGATTTTAATAGTTCTATTGATGAATCATTAAAAAAAAATCTCTTAATGCTATTGAGCTTGAAAGTCTGTTTGTTAATCTATCCTTACATATAAAATTCCCTATCACCATAACATTAATATCATTAATTGGGTCTATACTATTTCTATAATTAATACTAAATACAAATATGTTATAATACTGTTTAAATTGCCTCATATTACTAAAACATTAAAAATTACATTTTTCATTAAATCATCATTTGATTTGAAATTTACCTTTGTTAATTTCAATTGGACCATTAGTTATTTCTTTTCCTTTTATTTTTAATACTCTTAATTTTTTGAATTATATTTAATTATATAGCCATCAAGGCTTATATTGTCTTTGGAATATATTTTTATTACAACTAACTTTTATGAATTTAAATGACTAATGATGACTTTGCTTTATTCTTTCCTACTGTTCTAAATATTTTCAATTGAACAAAATAGTTTGTAAATTGGATAAATAAACTTGAATACTAATTTACATTAATAAACATTGACATTAATTCTGACAGACTAGACTATAGTTTGATATTTAGTTTCATCATAAACATAATTAAATAATTTTATATTTAAGCAAAGTTCAAAGTTATTAATATTCTTTTCAGATATTGCCAAATATTCTATACATGATCCATTTTTATCAATAAGCTCTTGTTGATATTTTTGATACCTCGGTTGTTTCTGATTTTTAAAATATTGCTTTGGTAATTGTTAACAATAATCTGATATAACATAATTCCATTCAACAGCTTTATTGACAATTTTGAAAAAGTCTACTCAAACTTTGAAGACCAAATAACTCAAATAGACCTATTAATTTAAGTATATTTACTAACAGGATTTCAGATAAATGTTTGAATTTCATAATCATCTGAAATAAAGTTAAAAAAGAAAAATTCAAAAATTGAAATAAAATTTATAGTTTTGATTAAAAAAATGCATTATAAGATATCAGTTTAATTATATTTATTTTAGCATTAATTGTTATTATCATTGTATTTTTATTTAAACTTTTAAGCATTAGCACCACAGCTCAAAATTAATAAGTTTATTATTATTAAAAAAATCCATTACTACATTTAACTTTCTTTAATGCTTACTTTAAATATATAAATAAACTTGTTTGGTTTTAAGTAAAAGTGAACTTTATTGCTTAATATGAATATTGTGTTAATTTAAATCATGTTTTTATTGCTATAATAAAACTTTAAAGCTGCTATTTAAAATTAATATAAAAAACAATATAATAATAAAAATTATATTTTAATATTTTATATAGAGTTTTATACCTAAAGCTATTAATCTTAATAATGGAGCTATATTTTTTTGTTTAAGAATTTTGCTAACAACCTTTACACTCAAATAGCGCTTAAAAAATGGAAAAGTAGTGAAATCAAAAAAAACATCCCCATATATCATTTAATAAATACTCATTATCATTATTTTTTTATCGAATATTGATAAAATAATCAAATTATCAAGCAAATATTATACAAAAGTTTTAACTTGCTTATGTCTGATATATATATTTTTAATTATAATTTATAATATTGATATTTTATTATTAATTGTTTTCAAGTAATCATACTAATTTTTACTTATATTAAATCTAAAATTTTTATACTTATCAAAAAAATATGGGGATGTATTTTTGTGTTTAAGAATTTTACTAACAAATTTTCCGCTTAAATAGCGCTTAAAAAATGGAAAAAATAATGAAGTTAAAAAAAACACTCCCATATACTAAAGCTATAGTTAATGATAATGCTACTTACTGGTTTTTATTTCTTGCTTTTTCTCAAAGTATTAATTTTATATGATATAAAATAACTAACAATAAGTTTAAAATGTAATTTTGTATAATTTTAAAAATTGACGTATATTTCAAAGCAGATAATGTAGTTTTTAGTAAACTGAAATATGTTTTTTTATAAACGAATTTATAAAAATTTAAAATTAATAATTGAAAAACTTAAACTTTCAATATTGTAAATCATTTTTATTTTTTTTATAAAGTTATTAAGTAATATATAAGATAATTTTTTAAACTTTATTTGTTTATTTTTTTATGCTATATTAAATTAAAAATTACTAGTGAGATCTTTAAACAAAAAAATATGTCTAATGTTAATTTTAATAATAGTTAAATTTATACAATAGATATGAAGTCGAATAATAAATAGCAAAGTTAAAAGCTAATAAATCATTTATTATAGTTTTGCCCAATTTAGCATTGTAATGTTTTTAAGTTTACTATAAACTATTTAATCTTCAAATTCTCTATAATTTCCTTTATCTAAGTATTTCATATAAGTAGTAAATAATATTAATGGGGTGGCGAGTTGATAGTTAATACTTTTATTATTAGGCTTAGTCTAAAATCCTTCATATTTAATTTTTAAAGGTCTGAAAAAAGAAGATAAAAAGACAGTAACTGCATTAATGTTATTTTGGCAGATTCAATCTTAACTTATTTTATAAACTTAAATTGGGATTGTAAAATATTTTTATGATATAACTTTCTAACTCATTAAGTTGAATAGTTTGGATATTAGGTAATAAAGAAATGGACTGCAATAAATTCATTGGTACTGAACAAAATATAACTCTCTTAATGCTAATATTTTTAAATAGTTACAATCAAATTTGTGAAGTGACACTAAGCAACCCAAGGCTATTGTATTATATTTTTGATTACTCTCATATTCTATTCATCATCAATACCAAAAAGATAAATATTATTTAAAATGAACTTACTACTTTTAAATTAGCTTAAATTACCAAAGCATTGAAAACTTAAGTATTGAAATGTCCTTTAATTTTCAAATCTAACTTTGCTTGAAAACTTATATTGTGATTGATCTCAACTAGACTATCGATTGTATGTTTTGGCTCTAAATCTAATACCTTTAACTTAGAAAGTTGCGTTTTGACTTCATCTAATCCATTTAAATACAGATTGTCATCTCTACAGTATAACTTTAGTGCCTTTAGGTTGTTTAGATTTAAATATAAAATGGGGATGTTTTTTTGACTTCATTACTTTTTCCATCTTTTAAGCGCTATTTGAGTGGAAAAATTGCTAGTAAAATTCTTAAATACAAAAACACATCCCCAGATGATGTCATTAATGACTGTAACATTTCTCCAATAACCTTTAACACTTCAAGTTGATTTAAGTAATTCTTAAACTGCTTTAATAATAGTAAAAAACTGTATTTACTGATAACCATTTTTTTCAACTTCGGTGTCTTACAATTCAATTATGATAACAAAGTATTTAATCCGTTCTCCATGGTACGACCAGGACGGCTATCACCAGGGGTGTAGTTTATAGGTGTTACATTTGAGCAATATTCTAAATTTCCAACATTATTATCAGTTAGATTTAAACTTCTCACTAGTTTTTCATTTTTTTTGATAATTTTTTGTTGATACTTATCATATTGTTTAGATTCTTGAGAGTAGCGAATTCTATTATCTAATTTTAGGTTATAACTTGAAATAGTTAAGCTATATTTGATTGCTCTATTTACAATCTTGGATAGATATTTATTTAGAAATTTCAACTCAAATAATTGAATTGGATTCACTAATTTGAATATTTATATTAATAAGATGTCATATAGATACTCGAATTTTAAAATCATTTTGAAAGGAAAACTAATAAAAAAGAAGATTCAAAAGAAAATGAATTATATGGAGGTATTTTTTTTGCCTTTGTTACTTCTCCATCTTTTAAGCACTATTTGAGCGGAAAATTTGTTAGTAAAATTCTTAAACACAAAAATATATCCCCATATATTTAAAGCTTTAATATAGTACTTAATTGGCTAATTAGAGAATAACTAGAATGTAATTTACTATTTTTAGAAACAATATTATAGTTTAGTTGAAATAACTTGCCTTTTAAAAATAAAGCTCTCTATAAAAAAGCTTCTTTAAAGCTCAATTTTCAAATACATATTTTCAAAATGCATATCTCCAAGACATTGTTTATTGAACAAAAAAATTATAGAGCACCAAATAATAAGTTATAATGAAAAAGCTTTAAGATTAAAAGGAGTTTTGAACTAATTTCAACTATTTTTAAAGGTGAAATTATAATAAGATGAGATAAAAATAAAGATCCATTCGGAAGATACAAGAAGGATTGATTATAATCTTAATCTAATATTAGGACATTGTTAAGAGTATTATGATCTTTTACTTCATAAATTTTAAGAAAAGTTGCTTCATCAAAACATAACATATCGGGTGTAAATAATAATAGGGATGTAGGTTGATAACCAATAGTTAAGGCGGTACATATTCTTGAGTTTTTTTATTTTTTATTTTCAAGATCTGAAAAGAAGGAAACAAAAACGAGCAACTGTTTGAATGTAGTAGTAACTTGTTTGATCTTGATCTACTTTATAAATTCACCTTTGACTAAATCAGAACCTACTTCATTTGGATTGGTATAATACAGTGATCGCATAGTATTAGCATCTGACTGATAAAATCGGATTATTTAAATATTATGTAATAACAAAACAAAGAGTAATAATTCTATTAATAATGTGCCAAAATAATTTTTTTTTAGTGTTCCTAATTTCGAAAAACTGTAGCTAAGTTTGGAACATTGCATTAAATAATCCAAAGCAATATTATTACAGCTTTTGATTATTCTGATATTACGCTCATTGTCAACGTCAAAAGAAGAGAAATCATAGGCAAAGAATTCAATAGTTTCAAATTAGTTTGAATTAACAAAGCAATGAAAATTAAAGTTTCCTTTGAAATGTCTTTTACTTTTTAAATGTAACTTCGATTTAAAATCTATACTTGAGTTAATTTGACTTGAATTCACAACTATTCTTATTGATTTCAATTCTAGTGCTTAAGTTGTAAAATTGCACTTTAATCTTACCTAATCTACCAACATATAGATCATCCTTAAAATATATTATTAATGCCTCCATTTTGCTTATATTTAAATGTTGAATAATACTATTAATATACATTTATTGTGTTCAGTAATTTTTAACACTTCAATCTGGTTTAAACAATTGCTAGGCTTATTTGATATTTTTAAATAAGGATACTGATCAACAACTATTTTTTGAATTTGCTAGCTTTAAATCTAATTCTGTTTTTATGGGTTAAGCCAGGTGAATTATAATATAAAATAAAAGTTATAGATAGCGTATTTAGATAATAATTCAGGTTTTAAATAGTGTGGCTAGATCTATTTAAATGTCCTATTAGTAACCACCCATTTTCTTTCATCAACATTTTTTGGTGTGTTTGGCATTTACTATACGTTCCTATACTATACCAGTTTTGAAGCCTACTGCATTTATAGTCTGAGATGACTAAGTTGTACTTAATAGACCTACTAACAACTTTGAATAGATGTTTGTTTAAAAATATTAGCTCAAATAGGTTAACTGGATTCACTAATTTAAGTATTTCTATTCGAGATATCAGGTAAAAACTTGAATGTATAGTCACTTGAAAGTAAAGTTAATAAAAAAAGAAAGATTAAAAGTAAGCATTTTGAATCTTACAAGTTCTAATAATGTTTAGTTGGCTAATTTTTATTATTACTTGGGCTTCAATTTATTAAATTTTAGTATAACATTGTAATTATAACGTTTTGAATGACACGGATTCTTAGAAATAACTGTTAGAAAATTATCTTAGAATAATATTTTCGCTTAGCTCGTTTATTGGAGTATTGATTTAAAAGTTAATATATAAAAAATAATTAGACTTGTTTTAAGTAGTTATTATTTAATAGACTAATTTGATTAATTCTATTTAAGGATCGTTGTCTATTGATATTAGTTTATTAGTCTTTAAAAATAAAAATAAAAATAGAAAAAACTTGCCTATTACATCACCTAGATATATAGGCAATTAGTATTTGAAGCTCAATCACCTCACTAATGTAACCATTAAATTTATCAAAAACTCTTTTAAAACCCATTACATTAAAAAACCGCATGGAGTTGCTTTCTTCTGGAACCTTTGAAAAACTTGATTGTATTTCAGAAAATTATTCAATGAAAGTAACAAATGAAAATGTATTAAAATCTCTTTCAATTAACAATAATAACTCAATTTAGATTGTTTTATCAAATCAGAATAGATATTGTAATTTGATTTTGCTAATTGATGATTTTTGTTAAGCCTTGACACTAAACACTACTATTTGTTGTGGAGAACCCTCCATAATGCCTTCACTATTGGAGTTCAGATAGTTAGATTCCTTCTAGAAATTCTCCGAGACTACCCATAGGCTTGTACAGAGACAAAAAATTTATAAAATTTTCAACTTTTATGTGGCCTGAATCTTTAGGCCAAAATCTTACACAATATATTTCATCATAATATGGGAGTGTTTTTTTTGACTTCATTATTTTTTCCATTTTTAAGCGCTATTTAAGCGGAAAAATTGCTAGTAAAATTCTTAAATACAAAAATACATCCCCACATGTTAAAATAAGTCTAAATGATAGTTTGTTATAACCTTACCCAGTCTAAAATAGTAATGCTTATTAGTTTGTTATAAGTCGCAATGTCTATGTCTTTCATATAAGTAGAAACAAGCAGTGGTGGACTAGCAAGTTTATAGTCGACAGTTGTATCAATATTCGTCAACTTAGAGTACTTAACCCTCAATAGTTCAATATTTGAAAAAAAGGACAAGAAAAAGAACTGATCAAAGTTAAGACAAAGTTGAATTTCAATGTTTTACAAATTTGCTTTTAGCTGAATTACAGTCTACTTTATTTGAATTGGGATTATAAAGTGACTCTATAGAATTATAATCAAAATATTTAAGTTTAATAATTGAATATTTGACAATGAAATGGAATACAGGAAATCTATAGATAATCTACCGATATGAATTTCTTTTATCGTTAATAATATTAAAGAGCAAAGATTAAGACTATAATGCGCAACAAAGTAACCTAAAACAATAAGGTTACTATTTTCTATCACCTCTACATTATGCTTGTTGTTAATATCAAACCAATAAAGGTCTTCAATAGCTATTTTTTTATTTTCAGATTGCTTCAAAGTGCTAAAACAGTCGAATTTATATAACTATCAAAATGTCCTTTAGTTTTAAATTTTATTAAAACCTTTAATACTTCCATATGATTTTTAGTTGAATCTCTTTAAATTCTTAAATTTTGCTTTAATAGTATCTAATCCTTTAAGATGTAAGTTGTTTCTGGGATGTATTTCCAGCACCTTTAATTAAGACGGATTTAAATATTTAATAATATTCTTAATAAGTGTATTATTGTATCCAATCACTTTAATTGTCCTGAGTTACTTTAAATAATTATTAAATGACTTTAATGATTCTTCATAATTGAAAAAACGTATAATCAATCTCTCTAGTCTTGATAATTTAACGCTTATCTCAATTTTATTATCACTATTAATAATATTATTATCGTCATTGCTATCATTATTATTATTTCTATCATCTCCAATACTATTCCAAATATCATCCCAATTATCATTACTAATGGGGTTGTCTGAATTAGTTTCATTATTTTATCCAATTTTAAAAAAATTTGTATTTTAAAAACTTCGCTTAAAATTCTATAAAATCACATCTTTTATTAAAACAAAAGTACCCAAACACAGTTCTAAACCATTATATTATAGCTCATACTGTAAGTTAGTTGAATTTCTACTAGATCTTAAATACATGTTCTTATAAAGCTTAATTGAGAAATATTTATTATCAACTGCTTTATAACCAACATCGTAGATTTATTATCAAATAAATAAACTACTTTAATGTTATAATTACATTATTAATATATTGCCAAGTTAATAAATAGCTGCATGGGAGGGAGTGGTCAGCCCCAAAACTATAATTGACCATCCCTATATAGTACAAGTAATAATAGTTTTTACATATTATTACAGTTACTTGTTCTTTGACTATTTATTAACTTAGCTATTAATAACTTAAGTAATCCTAACATTTAACAATCTATTTCTATCATTCAACAAACTACTTACTTGCTTAGTAAATATCGAAATTTTCAAATTCTCTGTTATCTTCGTAAGGTAAGCTGGGATCGATCTTTTAATTTTTCTGTTTTCTATAGACTCTATAACTTTAATTGGGACTATATCGCTTTTTTTTGATGTATCAGATACTGGATAACAATGTAGTTTATTGTTATGTTTAATAAAATGTAAATACTTCTTAATGCCCTGCATCTCTATTATTCTTTTTGTATTTTTGTTTCTTTTATACTTTTTAAAAATTATATCTGTTTTCCCATTATTAACAGTCGAGTTATTAATTTTATTATGCTCACAAATAAAAGCCTCAAATCTTGAAATTAATTGATCGATATCTTCTATTTTACCTAACGCTTCAAAACTACTTTTCCATTTTGAAAGGTTTCCAAAATGTCCATCAACTATACTTTTTCCATGATGCTCAGCAAAAAAATTAAGATTAACATTCAAACTACTATTTATTTTATGAATTTCTTTAAACATATAATGTAAGAACTCTTGGGATCTAAAATGATTTCCTGTATCTGCCCATATATTAATTTTTGTAAACTTTTTAAATAGAAGCTCTGTAGAGATTAAATCAATTAAACAATCTCCTGCATATGCTGAATCATGATTCAATATTTCAGATAAATAATCAAAGTAAACTTTGCCTATTGTTTTATCATCTTTTAAATATAATACACCAAAGCCTAATACTGATATAGCTTGTTTATTATAATGATCTAAATTTATTGAATCTGGTCTTGTCCCTATTTCCATATTTTGTTTAAAATCTAAAACTATTATACAACTTTTGTTATTTAATTTTTTGATAGTTTCATTAAATGTGTTTTTTTGAGTATCAACACAGAATTTATGTAATTTGTATAATTTTTCTTCTTCGTTGAAAATTTCTTCTATCTCTGCTTTGTTTTTTGCTGTATTTATTTTATTTTCAAATAACTTTTTTCTAACTGTATACTGGGTACATATATTACATAGATCCGTTTTTCTTGCTGGATTTTTGAAATTACTTGGTATATATTTAAAGAACGTTGACCTGGCTACTGCTTTATCTCTTAGATCATTCAAATATTTACTATATATCATTCTTCTACTTTTATTTAATATATATATATTATCTGATGAATATTTACTATCGTTATTTTTTTTATTAAATCTTGATGAAATAGTTGAATCATTTAGTAAATATTGTATGATAGTTTCAATTTGGTCATCTTTAATTTTTTTTGTATTTTTAATAATAGGTTTTAATGTTGATATTTTATTATTATTACTTGTTTTTGAATAATCATATTGATTTCTATTTATATTAAACCCAAAACTCTTACATTCATCAAAAGAATATACTGAAGCTATAGTTGATAATAACGCTACTTGCTGACTTTTGTTTCCTGTTTCCCTTAAAGCACTAATTTTATACATTACTTGATTAAGTTTATTATTATCGATAGTAAACTTTGATAATATATCTTTTCTTTGTTTTGTTTTATTATAAAATTCCATGAACCTTGGGTTGTTATAAGTAGCTCTTAAAATTGATGTAAATGAATTACAATGTTTATATTGTGTACTCCTCCCTATTGTATTGAAGTTTTCAAAAATTCCATTTCGAAGTTTAGTTATGAAAGTTTGCATTTTATTTTTATTTCAACAAAAAATAAAGTCAAATAAAGTCAAATAACTGTGTTTATATAATTATGTATTTATATAATTATATAATCATATAGTTATATATTATATATCTGTTAAATATCTAACAGAACTAACATAAAATATATAGTTAGGAAAATTAGCTATTTAAGAAAAGGAAACAATTAAAATAAGTTTTAAATAGAGACATTTAATTTTAGGCTTTTTAGATTTAACCGTTATATTGAACACAAACTTGGAATTTTAAATTTGGATTAATTTCTAAGTAGATTCTGAAACCAATTAGGACAGCCCCAATACTAAAATTATTATATGGGGCTGTTTTTTTTAGTTTCATTATTTTTCTATTTTTTAAGCGCTATTTATGTGGAAAAATTGTCAGTAAAATTCTTAAATACAAAAATACATCCCCATATGTTTTCACATAATCTATAAATATAACGTTTGAGTAATAACCTAAGTATTTAATAGTTTTATTAGCTATGTTCAAGTGTATCATTAGTCTTTCATCTTCTTTAATGAATTTTTCTTGATAGTCCTGATATTTTTAAACTTGTTATCTGTATAATTTTGATTTTGATAGTTTATGTACCTATCTAACTCATGTTGGGCGCAATTTAGAATGATTAAGTTGTACTCAATGACTTTATTTACCTATAGCATAGCTCAAATAACTCTATTGGGTTTATTAGTTTGAAAACATCTTCTAGTAATATTTTGGATAATAATTCTAGTTTTAATGGTATTTCAAAGTGCAATCAACAGAAAAGAAAGATTGATATGGGGATGGTTTTTTAGTTTTATTACTTTTTCCATTCTTTAAGCACTATTTGAGTGGAAAAATTATTAGTAAAGCTCTTAAACACAAAAATACATTCCCATATAGATATATTAAAGTAGTTATGGCCTCATTTATTTATTTAAGGTAAAATGATAAAGCAAGGTAAAAAATAAGTGTAATTAAAATTTGAAGCCTTAATAATGCTTAATTGGTTGCTTTGTATTACTTGAATTGCAAACCATATTTCATCTCACTAAGATTATTTGTATTTAACTTCAAGCAAATCCTATTTATTTTGTAGCCTTAAAATTTAAAAATTCCTTTTGAATGGGATTTTCTATATTAATTATTCAACAATATCATTATATCTATTTGAAATATTACACCATAGATAATCGTTTTGTTAAATTGCATTATATTAAAAAAATAGTAGCATTTTAAATAGTGGTGTCAATTAAGGAATAGAAGGAAAATTTTTGACAAAATTGTTATATAACCTCCTTTAATAATACGGTATTTTATAATTAACAAATTATTCAATAGCAAATGTCAAAAGTAAAAGCCAGTACTGATAACAGTTATAATAAAACAATTCAAATATATAAACAAGATTATGAATTTTTAATTAATAAAATTAAATTGACTAGATTTAAAATTATATTCTATAAAAAAGGGTAACAAACGTAATAGCATTAAAGTATAAAGGACATATAAAAAATTTTCTACAAATCTATTAAACTACAACGTTACTTAATGTACTTTAGAATTTAGTGTAATTGGTTGGTAAATACCAAAGGCTCCAGTACCACCCTCAACTACTTTACCAAGTACAATTCTAGATGATGGTGACATTAAGGTATCATGATCATTATGGCTAAAACAATTATAAGCTATAAATATAAAATATAAAATTTTAAACTTACAGAACCGCTTTTGCAAGGAAAGAAACCGTTGTTTCAAAGGACATTTGTTGAAGTGGTGATGGACAAGTTTTAATAGACATACGATTGAATGCTCTATAGCCACCTTCATAAGTCTAATCAAAATTAGAGTTAATTAGTCTTAAAATAAAATAAAATAAAATTACCATATAATCAGCGATTAATGCTAAATGACGTTGATCAACTTCAATACCATAAACTCCGAACACAGAAGCAATTTCTCTCTTAATTGAATTTCTACAAGCTTCAACACCATACGTTATAAGCATATTATAACAATCATTTGTTTCTATATTATTAACGTCAATGATATCGGAATATTTCCATATATCTTGAATATTTAAACCTTCCGTAGCTATTAATCTTCTCATATCGTTAGCAGCTTCATTTTCAATTGGGAAGGCTCTTTCAATATTTTTAACTTGACGAACAATGGCTTGTTTACAAGCTTTTTCAGCAATACCAACCATAAGAATTTTCTTTGTTTTAACTGGGAAGTTAAGGCAGAACTCAGCATAATTGCCTCCTTCATTATCAAATT
Source organism: Batkoa obscura (assembly GCA_030770535.1). Lineage (NCBI taxonomy): Eukaryota > Fungi > Entomophthoromycota > Entomophthoromycetes > Entomophthorales > Batkoaceae > Batkoa > Batkoa obscura. Next base: position 35,547 of record JASVEC010000081.1, read on the forward strand.
TGAAGTCAGTAATAAATTTGGCCTTTTTGATGATATTATCATAGACTGAGATAGTATCATTGATAGACTTTTTGATTGTTTCCTCAACCTCCTTTTCATCTAATTCTTCACCTCCATCAGCAAATTCTTTATTAATAGCTTCAAGTTCGTCATCTTTTTCATCTTCATTTTCATAAACTCCCTTTTGTTTACTCTTTTCACTCTTCTTAGCATCATCATCTCCATCAGATTCTTCAGCATCATCTCCATCAGATAAATCTCCTGTATCAGCTTTCTTCTTTGTACTTGGCTTATCATCGATACCTTCACCATCGTCTTCATCATCTTCACCTTTCTTTTCACCTGGATTAAGCATTGATATTCTGATGCCCTTACGACGAAGTTCTAAAACAAGCAAGTGTTCAAGACGCTTGGCAAAAAATATCATACTACGTTCCACTAATCGAGGAGTAACACTAAACTCTGGAGTATATTCTTCTGGAGAGAAAAGTTTAAGTTTAATGACATATTGTTTGGTAAGGGTGTTTTCTACAGTAGCTAAACTTTCAACAACTTCAATTTCATCTGTCAATTCACTTAGACGTAATTTAGTGATTTGTTTACAGAAGTCTTCTTTTTCTTGATCTGTGACTTCAGGTTTAATAGACAAAGTCATTGAAGGCGTTTTAATTTCTTTAGAAGCAACCATAACAATTTCCCTGAGACGAGGAATACCAAGAGTAACGTTCTTTGCACCAAAACCAGCAAAATGGAAAGTGTTCAATGTCATTTGAGTAGATGGTTCACCAACGGACTGGGCAGCTAAAAGACCAACTGCTTCTCCAGGATCTGCAAGTGATCTCATAAATTTAAGGTTCATCAGAGTCTTGAATTTACGTTTTGTAACAGCATTAGAATCGCCAGCACTTTCTTTCCATAAGTGTTCATTTGATGGATCAGATGTAAATTTATTTAAGGCACCATAAAATTTCTCTGAAACGGAACCAAGATATTTAGAAGGAGAATACAAAGCCATGGTAGGATCATATTTATAAGGTTTCTTAGCCACTTTTTTACTATAATTAATGGCATCACTCCCATCGATATGATTAAAGGCGGTTTGATTAATTGGATATCTATTTTTAATAGCAGAATAATTCTTAGCAGAAAATTCAAACTTATTAATGTACTTTTGTTTAGTGACATCTAAACCATCTTCACCATAGTAAAATTGAAGAAGGGAACCATCGAAATCTCTAACAGTATAATCATAATGAACACGGAGACCTTCAAGATGTTTAATAAGACATCGTTGAATATAGCCAGAACGTGAGGTTTTAACAGCTGTATCAATTAAACCTTCACGACCAGCCATACAATGGAAGAAATACTCTTGTGGTTTAATACCAGTTAAGAATCGACCAGCAATGAAACCACCAGCTCTAGCGGAAGTTTCATAAGGTTGGAAAGATGGTAGTGTTTTACCAGAGGCCATCAATGGTACACGACGACCTTCAAGTTCTTGTTGTCCTAATAAACATGAAATTTGAGATACATTCACATTAGAACCTTTGGCACCAGAAACTGTCATAACCTGCATATGATTTTGTGGAAATTTACGATAAAGGCCATCTGGAATACAACTTTGAATAATGGAAGAAGTAATTCCATTCATTTTATTTTTCATAGTGGCATCTAAGCCTTGAAGTTTTTCATCATTATGGTAAACTTCTTGCATACGGTCTAAAAAGTCGTTTTGAAAATTTTTAAATTTTTCTTGTCCTTTAAGGCCAATATAGCCAATAGTAGCTTCTTGACCAGCACCAGTACTTTCTGAAATAATATCTCTTCTCCATTTATCACCAATTGGAGTTAATCCTAAATCATCCATTCTACAAGTGAAACCACGATGTTGACAATATTTAGTAAAAAGTCTTCCTAAAATACTTAATAATTTTCCTGCTGTTATTGCACCATAAAGCTCATAGACAGCGTGAACTAAACCATAGGATGAAGCACCAAATTGATTTTTATCAAGACAACCAGTGATATACTCTCCTTGAACAAAGATAACTTTACCTTCTTCGGGCGCAGATTTATCCCAATACCTAGCTGGTACTCTGCATTTAGATTCAAGGTTAATAGGCTCAAATTTACGGGTTAAATTGGCCATTATAGTAGTAATGATTTGTTTACCAGTCCATAAGGGACGAGGTTTAAAAACTGCTGGTGGTACAGTGATAATACGTTGATCATCTTCAAGATCGTCTTCAGGTCTAAAAGAGCCATAAATCAATTGCATATATTCTTCACGGGTGAAGAATGTATCTTTACAAGTCATAAGGACACCTGTAGCAACGTGATCTTGGATCAAACCTCTCAAAGGAGCACCGTTGGTTGGAACAAGGTATTGGTTATCAGTATTGGCAATCATATAAGCCTCAGATCTTGCAACTTCACTTTGAGGGAAATGAATATTCATTTCATCACCATCAAAATCAGCATTATAAGTATTACAGTTAGCATAGTGCATACGAATAGTTTTTTCACCAGGAAGTACACGAACTTTATGGGCCATAATAGAAGGCTTATGTAAAGTAGGCTGTCTGTTTAACAAAACAATATCGCCATTACCAATGTGGCGGTAAACTTTCTTGTTAATTCCTTGGACTTGTGGAGCAAATGCACTGCCAGATTGTAAAGATGTCGCCATTGAATCTTGAGGTGTAAGTAATTGATTAGCAAGTGCAATTCTTGATTCGGTGCTTAAAGCTTCAAGTTGAGTTAATGTACCATCCTCATGTTGAACATGTGTAGCTCCTGGCCATACTTTTGGACCTTTTATGACAGCATCTCTAAGCTTTTTAACATTATAGTGTGTAACTGGCTCAGGGTAAGTAAGGGTGGTTGCGAAAACAGGGGGTATACCAATTTCATTAGTTTCAATATTTGGATCTGGGGAAATAACTGAACGAGCAGCATAATTTACACGTTTTCCCATCATGTGTTTACGGAATAAGCCTTCTTTCTTTTCAAGCACTTGTTTTATACCTGGTAATGGATCTTTATTATAATTATTATTACCACGGGAAGAATCAATAAGAGCATTGACATCTTTTTGCAGTTGAATCCAAGAATCAATTAATAAATCCAATCTATCTTTTTGATTCGATGCTTCTTTGACGCTTTGACAAGCATTTAAAATTTTAGCAAGATTAGCAGTTTGTGGATTTTCCATAATGGACCCATTCATCATAGCAGCTGGACGGAATCTAGAAGGAGGAACTGAAACAACTTCTAATAAAAACATTCTAGAATCTAACTTGGTTCTTCCAGTAATATCACCAAAAAGAATGGAGCAAATTTCTTTTTCTTTTTCAAATAAAAGATGGATGTGATGTAAAACATGTAATGGAGTTAATAAAGTTAAACCTTCTTTACCACCTTTACCATTTATTTTCGGTTCTTCTTCTTCTTCTTCTTCTATTGTATCACCATTTTGAACTTGTTCTAAATTGTCTAATTGGCCATTGGTGACTTTAGTTTGACTATAAATTTCAGCTGCCTCTTTGACAATCTCAACATCAGCTTCAAATTCTTTCTTTTGAGTTGAAAGGCTAGATTGCTTAAAAACGTCACCTATGGAAATATTCAACATTTGCATTTTAGCTAATTTCTTTTTAGATAATGGAGCTTGAAAGATTTTATGATAAGAATCATGAGAAACTTTAACAGCGACGCCACCACAAGTTTTACATACATTACAACTTGATGAACTTTTTAAAATTTCTCTAATAAATTCAGAATGTAAATTATTAGTATTTGTGGATTTTTGGAACCCTGGTAGCTTATCTGTTTTTTCACTTTTTAAATACGCATTCTTAATATTATTAAAAATGGCCATAGCTTTCTTTCCAGGATCTTCAATGTTGGTACCTGATGTAGTATTTGGTATCATCGATGGATCTAAATTTTCAGCTTGTGCAATTAAGCCAGCTTGGAGTAATTTGAACTTGGCCATAAAAATAATTCTCTAAAATTTCAATTTAGCTTAAGTAAAATACTACGATATAGAAAATTACATTTTTGTTACTGAATCTCAATTTGTGACAAAAAAAACATTTTGATGCAAGTAAACGTAATACTTGCTCATAAAATAAAGCATTGATAACAGGAACAGGCAATTCTATATGTCCAAAATGGCCTGGACAGGCTGATTTATCTAAGCTACAAGTACCGCAACTAAAAAAGTTTGAAGTTTAAAACTTATTTCAATAATGATAATAATAATTACATATCTGCTGTATCACAAGCACCTAAAGCTGGATCATATAAACCGCCTTTATTTGGGTTATTATAGATATCAAATGTTTTTGGGTCATAAATAGGTTTAACGGAGATCTTTCTAATTTCTTCGGGCGTATAGATCGAGAAGTTGACTCCCGCTACTTCCGAGCTTATTGGCTGGGATATATTCATTTTTTTCTATAAAAAATATTTAATTCAATAATTCTAAGATTCAATTTGAAAGATCAAAAATTATGGGATTTGGATTTAGGATTTAAAATTTTTAAATTTAAATTCAAAAAATTAAAATTGTTTGGCAATGTTTATTTCAAAACAATATAATTATAATAAAGAATAAATTATGAAAAAAGTATAACCATCATAACCTTGTTTAAATACTCGGGAGTGTTTTCTATCAATTACCCATTTTTGCCATTTTTTGAAATCTCAAATCAATTAGCGAATACAATTACTTAAGTTTAAATGTACGTTAGCTAGTGATAACTTTTATAGTCAACTATTTGGGTTATTATGCTTTTTCAGCTTGATGTTTATAATTTATCTTAAAGTTAACGGTTAACTAGCACGCATCCAAGCTTGAACAGTCGTATTGGCTAATTAGTTTCTTAAAAACATTTCCACTTGTTCTCTAGTTGAAACGAAGCTAAGTGATTTTTTGACTAAGCTTGATCTGAAATAAAAATTGATATCTTAATTCTAGATAAATAAACAAAATTATGAAACTAAACAAAGCGATGATGTGATACTTAATAGCGTTATAATAAACGTATAGTATATATTATACCTATTTTGAGTCTTTGAAACCAACTTAAAATTTCGGTTCGTTATTTTAAATGCAAAATTTTTACTTAATTGCAAAATTCTAATAAACATCTTGGTTGAAAAACTCAAATCTATTGACTTATATTACCAATCAATATAATAATTTTAAATTTCGAAACCGTTTTTTTTTGAAAATGAGTATAAGTAACAATACAGGAGTCAATTATGGAACGAGTAGTGAGCATTTTTTTCAAACGGATCGCGATATCGAGAATACAAAAAGAATTGAAGCCAAAAAAAAGCTACCTAAAGATTTAGTTGGTCAACCCATTGAGTTTAATAACAAAATCTTAGCTTTAGAAAAACATCCTTCGGAAGATAAAGTTTTTTTGGCTCACGCCGGTAACATTATTAGATATTTAAATCTAAAAGTAAATTATTATTAGTTTTTATTCTTATACAATCGGTTAATTTATGGTTTAGACAGAAAAAACAATTAAGGTATTTAAAGGTCATCAAGCTCCTGTTACTTGTATTAAGTATTTTCAAGAAAATGGGGAAGAGTATTTGTTATCAGGTTCTTGGGACAAAAAACTGATACTATGGAATGTTAAAGTAAAGGATAAATAGCAATAGTATTTGAAATAACACTAATACCATAATCATAGGAAAATAAGATTGTCAAAACATATTCAGAGCACAATGATTTTGTTAAATGTGTTAATACATTTATAAAAGATGGTAAAAGATATCTAATATCAGGTTCAAGTGATAAAGAGCTTCGAATTTATCCGTTTGATCAAACAAAAAGCTGTAGAATATTAAAAGGACATAAGGGGACCATTGAAGATATTAAAATAAGTATAGATAATGATTTTATTTATACTTGTTCTGGAGATTTGAAAATTATTCAATGGAATATAAAAAGCGATTATAAAATTGAAAATATATTCGAATATCATTTAACTACAGTCTATAAATTATTTTTAACGGAAGATGAAATATGGTCTAGTTCTGGTGATAAAACAGTTAAAAGATATAGCTTAATCGAAAATAAAATAGATACCTCCTTTGAGCATCCAGATCATGTAAGGAGTATTTATGTAACAGAAGACAATCGATACTGTATTACTGGCGGAAGAGATGAGATTATACGTGTATTTGATGTTTTAAATGAAACTTTATTAGGTACTTTTAATGGTCATTGGGATGAAATTACTGCTATTACATTTATTAATAAAGACCAAAAAATCATTTCTGCTTCTTTAGATGGTAGTCTTAGATCTTGGTTGTTGAAAGATATTGGTAAACAACCCAATTTTGAGGACTTAAAACCATTAGAATATTCAAAGCCAAGTAATGTTACGCTTACGGAAGAGGAAGAGAAAGAGTTGGAAGACTTGTTATCAGATGATTAAATAAAATGTTTAGTAGTTATAATAATAAATAGTTTCGATTTTTATATTAAACATTTATTGATGCTATTTGTTTTTTATTTTGATACATTTATATAATTTTAAATTTTGAGTTTATTTTTTTTGTTGTCAATTAAATTTTATTTGCTGGCATAAACTACAAAGTTTGTATAGAATTGTTCAAATATCCCATTAAATTTAATAAAATTTAAAAAAATTAAATTTGTTATTTTTTAGAATTTTAAAAATGAGTTTATTGAATTTTGGAATTAAAAGAATAGCGTCAAAAGGAGGTAAAGCAAATAAAAATATTTAAATCAATAAGTTAACAATAAATACAAGTTAGCAATAACTTAAATGCTATACTAACTAAGAGTTTATCGACTGGTAGTACATTACTTCAAAACAATACCGAAAAAAAGGCGAGTGGAGTAGGTTATCCAAACTTAGGCAAATTTCATCCTTACTTAGATTTCCCTAATGAAAAAGTAGACAATTTGATCAACGACAAAAATTTAAAAGATGGTCAGTATGAATATCCAAGTTACCCACCTCCAAAAGAAAGTATTATTGGAGATAGTGAAGATGTAGTTTATAGCTCAGATTTAGGAATCACACCCGAAATGTTTAAAAGATTAAAAAAGAAAGTATTGATTGTAAAAAGAACGGTTAATATGACTAGTGGGGGTAAAATTCCATCCATGTCTGCTTTAGTAGTTGTTGGTAATGGTATTGGTGCTGCTGGTTATGCTGAAGGTAAAGGAGATTCAGCTGAAAAAGCAATTAAAAAAGCCACTCAAAGAGCTATTAAAAATATGGTTCAATTTGAAAGATATGATAAACGTACTATTTATCACGATTTAGAATTAAAGTTTAAAGCTACTAAACTTAAACTTTTTGCTAGACCACCAGGTATTATATTATTTTTATATTTATTTTTCGATTAAAAATATTTTATATAGGTTTTGGAGTACGTACTAATTTATATATTCATGAAATTTGTCAATGTATTGGTATTACTGATTTAGGAGCTAAAGTTTATGGTTCATTAAATCCAATGAATGTAATTAAATGTTTCTTTGAAGCGCTTCAAAATCAACGTACTCCAGATCAAATTGCCAAAGCTAGAGGTAAAAAATTAGTCGATGTTCAATACATGTATTATGGTAAAAATTAATTATTCAAAAATCTCATTTTTTTACCCCTTGTCATGTATTACCCCCTTTTTTTAAAAAATAGAACTCTTGTTTTAGAACTTTTATTTTTATACTTATTTAATAATTTGAGTGTTTTTGAATAATCAATATTACTTTTAGAACATCGTATTTAGTAGCCATTTTTGGGTTATCATATGTATTTTAGAAGTGAATAATTAAGCTAGATCTTCAATGAATGATACGAATTAGCTAATGATAGATTCGAATATGATGTATTTATCTCTTATAATTAGCTTTTAAAGAGTCGTTTATTAGTTTGGTTATTGATATTCAAATATAAATTGAAAGGCTTTATACCATATTGCTTAATTTTCTATGGCTGTACTATTGTGTTCTAATTTAAATATAATATATATATATAAAGCTTAAATTGGTTTAAAACATTCAAACCATACTATAATAAAAACCCTGTTTCTTTATAATAAGCATAGTTGCTTAGAGCTGAATATAAATATTAGAATGTCTATTTTTATTTTAGTAATATTTTTTTCGCTAAATAGTGCTTAAAAAACACCCAATCGAAGATAGCCTAATCATGGCCTACTCTATCAAGGGCTTGATTTCTCAATAGACTCGTAATGTGCTATTCCCAACTTGTGGTTAATAGCCTGTAGCCTTTCATTATTTGGGGCTGTCCTAATTGGTTTCAGAATCTACTTAGAAATTAATCCAAATTTAAAATTCCAAGTTTGTGTTCAATATAACGGTTAAATCTAAAAAGCCTAAAATTAAATGTCTCTATTTAAAACTTATTTTAATTGTTTCCTTTTCTTAAATAGCTAATTTTCCTAACTATATATTTTATGTTAGTTCTGTTAGATATTTAACAGATATATAATATATAACTATATGATTATATAATTATATAAATACATAATTATATAAACACAGTTATTTGACTTTATTTGACTTTATTTTTTGTTGAAATAAAAATAAAATGCAAACTTTCATAACTAAACTTCGAAATGGAATTTTTGAAAACTTCAATACAATAGGGAGGAGTACACAATATAAACATTGTAATTCATTTACATCAATTTTAAGAGCTACTTATAACAACCCAAGGTTCATGGAATTTTATAATAAAACAAAACAAAGAAAAGATATATTATCAAAGTTTACTATCGATAATAATAAACTTAATCAAGTAATGTATAAAATTAGTGCTTTAAGGGAAACAGGAAACAAAAGTCAGCAAGTAGCGTTATTATCAACTATAGCTTCAGTATATTCTTTTGATGAATGTAAGAGTTTTGGGTTTAATATAAATAGAAATCAATATGATTATTCAAAAACAAGTAATAATAATAAAATATCAACATTAAAACCTATTATTAAAAATACAAAAAAAATTAAAGATGACCAAATTGAAACTATCATACAATATTTACTAAATGATTCAACTATTTCATCAAGATTTAATAAAAAAAATAACGATAGTAAATATTCATCAGATAATATATATATATTAAATAAAAGTAGAAGAATGATATATAGTAAATATTTGAATGATCTAAGAGATAAAGCAGTAGCCAGGTCAACGTTCTTTAAATATATACCAACTAATTTCAAAAATCCAGCAAGAAAAACGGATCTATGTAATATATGTACCCAGTATACAGTTAGAAAAAAGTTATTTGAAAATAAAATAAATACAGCAAAAAACAAAGCAGAGATAGAAGAAATTTTCAACGAAGAAGAAAAATTATACAAATTACATAAATTCTGTGTTGATACTCAAAAAAACACATTTAATGAAACTATTAAAAAATTAAATAATAAAAGTTGTATAATAGTTTTAGATTTTAAACAAAATATGGAAATAGGGACAAGACCAGATTCAATAAATTTAGATCATTATAATAAACAAGCTATATCAGTATTAGGCTTTGGTGTATTATATTTAAAAGATGATAAAACAATAGGCAAAGTTTACTTTGATTATTTATCTGAAATATTGAATCATGATTCAGCATATGCAGGAGATTGTTTAATCGATTTAATCTCTACAGAGCTTCTATTTAAAAAGTTTACAAAAATTAATATATGGGCAGATACAGGAAATCATTTTAGATCCCAAGAGTTCTTACATTATATGTTTAAAGAAATTCATAAAATAAATAGTAGTTTGAATGTTAATCTTAATTTTTTTGCTGAGCATCATGGAAAAAGTATAGTTGATGGACATTTTGGAAACCTTTCAAAATGGAAAAGTAGTTTTGAAGCGTTAGGTAAAATAGAAGATATCGATCAATTAATTTCAAGATTTGAGGCTTTTATTTGTGAGCATAATAAAATTAATAACTCGACTGTTAATAATGGGAAAACAGATATAATTTTTAAAAAGTATAAAAGAAACAAAAATACAAAAAGAATAATAGAGATGCAGGGCATTAAGAAGTATTTACATTTTATTAAACATAACAATAAACTACATTGTTATCCAGTATCTGATACATCAAAAAAAAGCGATATAGTCCCAATTAAAGTTATAGAGTCTATAGAAAACAGAAAAATTAAAAGATCGATCCCAGCTTACCTTACGAAGATAACAGAGAATTTGAAAATTTCGATATTTACTAAGCAAGTAAGTAGTTTGTTGAATGATAGAAATAGATTGTTAAATGTTAGGATTACTTAAGTTATTAATAGCTAAGTTAATAAATAGTCAAAGAACAAGTAACTGTAATAATATGTAAAAACTATTATTACTTGTACTATATAGGGATGGTCAATTATAGTTTTGGGGCTGACCACTCCCTCCCATGCAGCTATTTATTAACTTGGCAATATATTAATAATGTAATTATAACATTAAAGTAGTTTATTTATTTGATAATAAATCTACGATGTTGGTTATAAAGCAGTTGATAATAAATATTTCTCAATTAAGCTTTATAAGAACATGTATTTAAGATCTAGTAGAAATTCAACTAACTTACAGTATGAGCTATAATATAATGGTTTAGAACTGTGTTTGGGTACTTTTGTTTTAATAAAAGATGTGATTTTATAGAATTTTAAGCGAAGTTTTTAAAATACAAATTTTTTCAAAATTGGATAAAATAATGAAACTAATTCAGACAACCCCATTTGCTCTGTGATCTATAGCCACATGATCTCTAAAAAAAGAAATCAATAAATAAATTCAATCAAAATAGGCACCCTCATATTAAATGTTTTTACTTTAAATTTTTCATATTTTCATTAAAAAACTGAGTAAACACTACTAAAAGTAATAGTTATAAAAGGATGTAACAAAATGCTGAATTTGGCAAAATTTTATTTAGAAATGTGTTCGAGGTAGTGTTTAACAAGGCTGATATCAAATAGTATAAATTAAACGAGGTTTGAACGAAAATAATAATACATAGTGGTAGAGCTCAAGGGTATCGATCAACAGGAAAGCTATTAAAAAAATGTGTAGTTAAGTTACCTAGAATCTTATTGACATAAACAAATTGCTTTTTGTATAACTAATCCATCGTTTTATTTAATATCCTTATAAATAAATAAAAATAAAAAAGGTTACCCTATTATTACAATAAACAATGCCTTTTATCATTATAGTTACAGATTAGCTACTTGCTCCCGTAATTTATCTAGGTTTAATGAGCTCTCTTCAATATAAAATACTTTCTTTTTAGCTGGAATCTAAGTAAATTCTAAAGAGCATGGATTTTTAGGATTGAAGGGTCCTAAATAAGCTTTTCTACAAGCGTAAGAAAGGGCAATTTTAAAGTGTAGAAGTTTAAGAGAGCCTGGAGCACCAATAAAACCAACACTTTACAAATTCCGTAAAACAGGAGTAATGTAATAGGTTCCTCCATCAGCTAATGAATCTAGAATACCTTCGGTCTTTTTATCACCATCAAATAATATAATATTAATTCCATTAGTTAAGTGTAAACTATTGTTAAATAACCCACAAGCGGAGTAGCATATACCATTATAGATGACAGCTATATCTTCATCTCCTTATGGTACTGTACTACTGTCCTATTCAATAAGATTTGTAAATGGGTTAAATGTACAACGATCAAGAAATAGTTGAGTGTGACTACTCCCAATACCACTATACACAAATTTATCTTCTTTCGAAAATTCTTCAGAGGTACTAAAACGAGTACTATCTGGTTTTAGCTAAGACCGAGGGTCATGAAAACCGCTAATATTTTTGCCTACTATATCTAATATATTAAAAATAGAGTTCATTTTTTGATCGGTACTGAAATATAATTGCCTGGATTTTGCGAGAAAATACTCAGCTGAATAAAATTTATAATAAACATCACCGCCATAGCTATTACTTATATCAGCAGCGCTTTTTTTATATTGTTTATTTTAAATATACTTAACACACGAATGGTTTCACTAACAAAGTAAGTAACTTCTGCTGTAGTAGAAATAAGCGAATTTAATAAAGCAGTATCTCCTTTAACTAAATAGTTTTGTACAAAAAAAATCTTTAGCTAATGGGTTGTTAAGTCCTGTACTACTTTTAGATGATAGAAGCTCTTGACCAACTTTAGTTTCAATAACTTGCTTTTGTCTTGTTAACTCAGAAATTTCCATACTTTTACTATTTTCATTAGAGAAAGAGCTTCGATGCCCAGTAGGATCAATCAATCAATTATCATTATAGTAATTAACAGTATTATCATAATCAATTGATCCAGTAACAAGGTAGGGTACACCAACCCTTTTCCCATCATTATCAACTAAAAAAATATAAGTTACTTTACCTTTTTCAGGGGTAATTGATGAGGAAGCATGTTCTTTATAATTTATTCCCCGAGTGCCATGGCAATTAACCGAACTAGTTAAAGCTAAATTTAATCTTGAGTTAGCGTTTCTTGAGGCACCAATGGTTTTATTAGCACACATTTGAATATAATCAAGAGGTAGTTAGTCATCAATTGAATGGGCTTTTTTGCCAAGATATTTAGTAACGCCAATACCTTTGCTTAACCAAAACTCTTTATGATCAAGATAAAATTTGAGATCATCCAAAACTTTGATGTTTAGTTGCCATTTTCATCATGGTAAGTATATAATGAAAATTGTTGACAAAAGAGAAAGTAGTTAACACAAGCTGGATCGTGAACTTTATGATCGTCACGTAAAGAATTAGATAAATTAATAACATCATGATAAGATAGGATTTTTTTTGTGCTTTTTTCTCTTAATTTTATCTAAACCTTTGGTAAGATTCACATTACTTGGCACCTCTTTTTCTGGTGAATTTTTAGCAATATCTAAACAGGCATAAAAAGAGACTACTTTTTTAAAGAAATCAATATGTTTTTATGCTTTCCTAGGATCTAAATCAACGTTATCAAGACAAGCTAAGGTCTCTTCAAATATAAGTATTTGCTTTTTTGAAATTGGGATACATAGATCTTCTTTAATACCAGCTGCGTTTGGTACTAATATCAAAGCTAGGAGAGAGGTAAAACTTGAAATCTTCGTTATCCATAGCTTGAAAGTTAATATTTGATTTAATCTATGGAGTAATTATTAGCTATTTATACTATATTTTATTATAATAGACTATCCTAACCTTGTATAAAATTCTCACGTTTTTTTATGATGCTGTATCTCATTTATTTATACAATTTCTCTATTTACAGATTATGTGCATTAAATTTAAAACAGATCTCCTATTTTATTACTAGAAGTAAAACTATTTTAAGAGTTAATTTACTTGAGTTAGTAACTAGAGATTTGCATGGAAGCTAGAGCGAGGTATAGAATCAAAACTTTAAACTGGAACTATTAAATATAGAATCATTCTAACTTAAGGTAATACAATCTATATTAAAAAAGATATTACTACTTCAATCCAAACGATGAAATTTTGGTTTTGTTACTTTTTTTGATTCTAAAGTTTTTATGATAGTAATCTTTACCAATACTATTGATACTTTAAACGATAACAATATCAAATTAAAAAGTTTGGTCACATTTATGTTGAACTGGTGATGTCCTATATTTAATTCAGATTGCCTTATTTTCTAGTCAATTTCGAAATGTAAGTTGAAAATAAGTACTGTATAATCTTATTTCATTATTATAATACTTATCTAATGTTAGTTTTTATTGTTTGATAATCTAGTTTAGTATAGATTTTCTCTTCCTTTTACGTTTCCACCACTTGGATTATTACAGATATAAATCAGTTATACAGTTCTTTTAATTAAAGGTTAATTCCTTATAAAAAATGCAAATTAGATGACAAAGTAAGCTAAGAAAAAGAAAACCCTGTTCCAAGTAATATACAATTTAATAAAACTCAATGTAACGTTTGAATACATTGATGTATTTGAAAGTCTCTAACTTCAATATTTATAAAAAGTACTCAATTTTATGAAGCTTTCTTTCCACTATATTAGGACTTATCTTAGCATTGGTTAGATAAATTTAGTGCCCTTTTTAGCATGCTGAATATTTTAAAAAAAGCAATTGACGGTATTATACAGGGATGTCTTTTCTAAAAATCTACTAACACTTTTTCTATTCAATAGTACAAATAATGGAAAAAATAAAACCAAAAAAATATTCCGTACTATTAAGATTTTTTCAAGGTTACTTGTTATCAATTTAGTTTATTAACCAAAAACATAAACTGACAAAATAAAAAAACTTAATGAAATATCATAATTTATAATATTTAGTTTTGTTAATTAGTGTTTTTTTAAGCTACTGCTTAATTACTAGATTTTAGAGAATAGATACACAAATGTCTTCTGGTTTTATTAGATTATTTCTTTATAATCTACCAACTTTTACGTAAAACAGTGAGATTTATTTCAAAAATGTCAAATTAAAGAATAAAATAGTGCAGCTTAGAAATAACCATTAGGAAATCTTAGGGAACTGAACCGAACTGAACCAGATAGAGTTTTTTGAAAATTAATCAGCAATCATCAAAGGACATTTGATCTCATTTGATGCCAAGGGAACCTATTCAAGGAATAATGGATCGATGAGGATCAGATTCTTTATCACTTCGAAATTCAAGCAGCTGAAACTTCTGTGAAGAATCTAAGCCAAAGGCCCAGTAACTAAAGTGTAAGTAAACAAATCTATATATTGTAGAAGCTTGTTTATAAACAAGAACCCAATATTTTGAGTGAAGGCATTAGTTAGAGGCTCCTCAATAAAGTGTACTGTACACAAGATCTAAAATGATTGGCTGTGTTTACAGCCAAATAAAACAATAAACTATATGTTTGTCCACTTTTCCCATCTAAACAGGTAAAATTCCTTGACTATTAGTTGGAATTTATGTACTTAGGCTGGTGTACTTCACCCTCTTGGGGAAATCTTCTAAACAGCTAAGCTTAACCTTAGGGCTATTGTTTTCTCCTTTGAAAGTAAACTATCAGATGTGTTTAGCATTTGACTATTTTTATTTATATTAAACTTAAAAGATATATTAATAAATATCTGAAAAATAAACACTATAATATATAGTATTTAATGCTTTAATGTTTTTTTTTTGAATATTTTAAAATTAATAGTAGGCCCTTCTGAGTGCTTCATTTTATGAAAGAAGAAAGATTGAGAAAAAGATAAAGATGAGAAAAAAGTCGAGATAAAGCTCGAAGAAGGAGTAAGGAGAAAATAACTGGTTCAATAACCTATTTTTAAAGTTAAATATCCTTTACTAAGGTATTGATAAAATTAAATAGGATGAAGAATAATCTGGGCAATGGTTATATTTTGGGTTTATATTTACTTTGATAGAGTTTAAAACTTATTTAAATATAAGTATATAGCAATTAAAATAGCAATAAATAAATATTGAAGATAATCCAAATAAACTTTAAATTTTCCAAATTTTTAGGAATTAACAATAGGATACTTTAAGTTACAAAACAATTTTATTAATTGGTAATACTTTGAGGTGGATCAAAATATTCAAATTGATCATTTGGATAGACTGCACGTGTATAAGAGTCATTAAATTCCAAAGCAGCTAAATGACCACCATCATAATAGGAGGAAATAGCTACATCAATAAGTATAGCACGATTATTACAACGAGTTGTAATTCTGTTATCTTTCTGAATAGTATGTCCCATTACCATTCTTTTAGCACCTAAGTTATCTAATGCTTTAGTTAATTTAGAACAAACCTCATCTTCATCATCATTTGCATAACCTCGATACCAAAGTGGACCATCCCCTTTTTGAGTAAATATGCTCCGTTTACTTAATTGACTAGCAGAATCTAATAACAAATACTCATGGGATTCTTTATTCAAACCTTCTACTTTATTCTTCGACCAATCTAAATTGATACCACCATGACAAAAAATAGTATCATGAACTTTAGCAGTAACATTCAGATTTCTTAAATATTGACCAATGACACCAAATTTACTAAATTCTTTTTTACGTTCTTCTTCTGAGCCAAAGTTATCAATATCTTCTTCAGATACATATTTATAGTTTTCAGCTAAATTCATGGCCTCATGGTTGCCTAGTAATGGGATAAATAAACCACCTTTTGAAAAGGCATCTTGGCGAAGTTCCATAAAATAGTCATATATTTTTTTAGCATTGGGACCACGATCGGTTACATCTCCCTATATTAATAATGAATATCTAATTAGTTGAATTGAATTTATTTAGAGTGATTACCGTTTGTATTAAAGTGGTACTATTTCCACCAATCCATTGATTTTCATCATCAATTACATTTGTCATTTTTAGGACTTTAAGCATATTCTCATAATCTCCATGAATATCACCTACAGCAACAACACGATAGTTAGTTGATTGGCATTGTATTAAGAAATTGGAGTTGAGTAAGAGGGCTATAATTAAGGTTGAAATAAATTTCATAATTGAAAATAATTCAAAGTAAAGCTTAATAAATATATGTATATATATGTTTCTGATCGAATATTACAATTCAAAAACTTGTATCATTATTTATCTTCTGACCTTTGACATTGAGCCCTCGTGTATAGATTTTGATTTAATATTCTTTAACTAATTTTTAATATCTAATTTTAGTAATTTAAAATTGTGTAATAACATATTTATATAAAGTTTACTAAAACGGTTTTGTTTATTCTTTATTTCAATTAATCCATATGTCAACTTTAATTTATTTACCACTGTTGGTGAATATGAATTCATTTTTATTTTTATTACCTATTGTTATTAGATTTATAGTCCAAACTTTAATAAACTTTTACTATAAACTAGAGTAGAGTTACTACCCAAATGGATTTACTTTAAGCTTATAAAAAAACATCAATTGCTCTGATATGGAATCCTTGAAGTATTAAAATGCCTTCAATAATTTAGTTGATGACCTAGTTTATATTTAAGATTCACTTTTTTCCAAATATTAGAAATTAAAGTTGATTGTTAAACGAATGTTTGCCATTGTATTATTTTATAATTGATTATACAAAACTTACACATTCAAGCTTATATCAAACTAAGGGTTTTTATTATTGATTTAATTAAACTCTACTACTTATTTATTAGGTCCATCTTTTGGATCATTTACTGCTCCCATTGAAAAGATCCTATTAAGAATGACAGTATTAATTTTATTAATATTAAAATTATATTTAGAATGATACATTGCTTAGAGAAATGATATCTACAGAGTAATCAAAAAGTTAACATAAATACTTCATTCAATCGACCATACAATATTCTTTACTTATTTTGATTCAATCAAACACTTACTGATTTAAATTCCAGTATTTTTAAGTAAATTAATCAATAATTTGGGATTAACAGCTTTTTATTCACTAATATTAATAGTTATGTTTAATACTGATCTATTTCTATTGAATAAGTAATAAAAAAACATATACAGAAACTATTTTAGATAAACTTAATTCAAATAGTTTCAATGTTCTAAGTTTTATCTAGCAAATAACAAACTATAAAATAACTTTATTAATTTGAAATATTTTTAGGTTGGCCAAAATATTCAAATTGATTATTTGGATAAACAGCACGCATATAAGAATCTGTGAATTCAAAGGCACCTAAATGACCACCATCATAAAAAGAAGAAATAGCAATATCAATAAGTATAGCACGATTATTACAACGAGTCGTTATCTTATTATTTTTTTGAACAGTATGCCCCATAACCATACGTTTAGCACCTAAATTATCTAATGCTTTGATTAACTTAGAACAAACTTTATTTTCTTCATCATTGGCATAGCCACGGTAGAAAAGTGGGCCATCAGCTTCTTTTGTAAAGATAGCTCTTTTACTTAACTCATTAGCACTATCTAATAAAAGATATTCATGAGATTCCTTGTTTAAACCCTCTATTTTCTTTTTTGACCAATCTAAATTGATACCACCATGACAAAAAATAGTATCATGAACTTTAGCAGTAACATTGAGATTTCTTAAATATTGTCCAATTTTGCCAATTTTACTAAATTCTTTTTTACGTTTCTCTTTGGAACCAAACTTGGTAATATCTTCCTCAGATACATCTTTGTAATCTTCAGAAAGGTTCATTGTTTCATGATTACCTAATAATGGAATAAATAAACCACCTTTAGAAAGAGCATCTTTACGAAGTTCCATAAAATAGTTGTATATTTTTTTGGCATCTGGACCGCGATCAACTACATCCCCAGTTTGTACTAAAGTCGTATGGCTTCCTCCTATCCACTCATTCTCGTTATTAATGACTTTACTCATTTGTAATATTTTGATCATGTTATTATAATCCCCATGTAAATCGCCTACAGCAACAACTCGATATTTATCGGAGGTACATTTTGCTTGGATATTGGAAGTGAATAAAAGAGCAGTAGCTAATACTGGGATTAATTTCATTGTTAAAAATCAATTCATAAAAATCATCTTAATATCAAAATCATTATGTTTTATATACTTTTTAATTAAGTGAGCTATTGTAATTCAATATAAGTTTTGTACTCTTTTTTGGCCTCTAATATTCAATATTGAGCACTCGTGTAACTTTATTTGGGAATAGTAGCTTTTTTGAAAAAATTTGAAAGTTGGGTTTCAACTTAATTCTAGCTTTAGTAACTTCATTAGTATCTGCTCATTAAAATAAACCATACATAGGGTTGTAAAAGTAAATAATCCAGCTTCCTATTTTAATCATTTAAATATTAAAATTGTACATCTTACTTGATTTCTATACACATCATTATTTCTACCATTATAATCATCAGTTTTAAGATTCATGTTTTGTTGGGGTTCAGATTTGAGTTCCATTTTAAATTAATTTCAATTTACAACTTTTAGAAATATCTACACTCCTAACACAAATTCTTAATCATCAGAAAAATATTAAAATACTATGAATAAATAATGGAGTGTATATAATATTTTTGATAAAAATTTAATGGCTAGTGTTATCTAATAAATAATTACTAAATGTTGTAATTTCGAGTTGGCATCTTAACAATACTTTGTATACTTTATGTTATCGCAACTTTTTGATAAAACCATAGTTGTTTATCTATTACTATTTCATTTTTAAACGATTACCATAAACTAACAATAATATCTACTTTAATAATTATTTATTTGATTATAGAGCTCAAACTTTTAAAAAAAAATCATATTATGATTTTTCATGTCCTCTAACAGGGATATGTTTAAGAAATAAAGAAGTAATAAAAGCAATTGCAGCATAAGGTATCATTGAAAGATAGAGGATCCTAAACGATTGAATATAAGCATATAAAACCTGATTTAATTGATCATCAGGTAACGAATAAATCATATTAACAGAACTTAATATTAATTTAGTATCTAACTCAGGCAATAATTGATGCAGTGTACTAGCCAAATAGTTATTGAAAATAGTACCTTGAATTGCTAGCCCCACTAAGGATCCTAAAAGATTACTAAAAAAAGCCAATGAAGTTGAAGTGGCTACATCTTCATCAGTGGATGCTATTTGCACAACCATAACACTATTTTGAAAAGATAAACCAACCCCAAATCCTATGATTAATGGAAAATAATTTCCTCTGCACGTGTAATATTTACTCTATAAAGGGATCCATAGAGGGCTGCTCCGACAATGAGAAAGATACCACCAATGATAGATATAAAACGATATTTACCGGTTTTAGTAACAATAATTCCATTAACAAAATTACAAGCTACAGCACCAAGCATAAGTGGTAATAACTCCAAACCTGAATTCGTAGCATCATAATTCCTGACTACCTGATAATAAATGGGTAAATAATAAACAGATACCATAAATAACGCACCAACAAAAAAAGCAGATATATTGGCTGAAATAGTGTTACGATTTAATACTCGTCCTGGTACTATAGGTTCTTTAACAGCTTTTGATTCAACGTAGATAAACGCTATCAAAAATAGACCAGCAAGTACCAACGGTACAATTACTGCTGCTGAATTCCATTCATATTCGCCACCACCCCATGTCAATCCGAGCACTAAACAGATAGTAAAGAGCATCAAAGTTACTGCACCATAGAAATCCACTCTACTGAGTTTTTCTCTCATATTACCTTTGGGTATAGGAAGATTTAAGAAGAAGAATACAATGATAAAAGTAATTGTACAAATGGGGATATTGATGTAGAAAGCCCAACGCCAAGTCACTTTATCTGAAAAAGCACCGCCAACTAGAGGACCTACAATTGAAGCAACAGCATAAATACCACTTGCAATAGCAATAAAAATACCACGTATCCTTGGAGGGATAAGATCAGATATAATAATGATTGACAAAGAGTATAAGCCTCCCCCACCTATACCACTAATGGCACGAAATATAATTAAGACAATCATGTTTGGAGCAGCTCCACAAACAATAGAGCCAACTGTAAATATAAATAATGCCATTAAAATGGTGTATTTCCTACCAAAGATATCCGATATTTTACCGTATAAAGGTTGGATTGCAGTTGAAGTTAATAAGTATGAGCCTGCTACCCAAGTAACTGAGTCTAAGGCATTGAATTCGGATACAATTTTTGCCATTGCTGTAGATATAATGGTGTTATCTAAAGAAGCTATGAAAATAGATAATACTAATCCAAAAATTAAGGCCACTTTTTTGAAAGTAGTCAAGTCTTTGGTTGGATCCAATAGGTCTTCTGGATTTTCTATAACGTTTCCCTCTATGCTTCCCTCTTTATTTGATTTATGAGGTTTAGAGTCAAAAATTTCATTCATTTCAGATTGCTCCATTGCAATGAGTTTTTTTATATCAAAATGGAGATAAAATGGACACTTTTTATAGTTTATAATTGAATAACTTTTTTCAAGAAATGAATTGAGCGCAGTATGCTCTATTTTTATGAAAAATTGAAAAATAATACAATTAACATGAGCACTTTATATAAATGTTGGTATTGTTCTTTTTGATTGAAGTTTTTAGACCATGAGTTAAAGAATATCTATAATGCTTGTTGATCAATTAATATTTCTGGAAGAAAGTAAAAAAGCTAAATAAGAAAATTATTCTTGCGCAGCTAAATGATATAACAAAATTATCACTATACTTGCGGGCAAAAGTAAGCGCTTTAGTGCTTCTTATAATAGTTTAAGTATACTAAATCAAAAGATCCACTTACATAGTGTAAATTCATTCAGATTCAAGCTCTTAATTAAGTAATGATATAACTATTTTGGGTAAATATTAATAAAAATCGATATAGGGCTGTTTTTTTTGGTTTCATAACTTTTTCCATTTTTTAAATGCTATTTGAGTCGAAAGATTGTTAGTAAAATTAAACAAAAGAATATATCCCCACTTAAAGATTATCATAAATTAAGTTGTAATGTAATTGTAGCAACTATATTATGATGTAGAAACCCATCGCCTTTCTAGAGACAATACCATTATATAAACATTATGTTAAAGTTTAGCAAATAAATAATTTAATAAAAAAGCTACACCAGAATGTTTTCTGGTTTATTATTTTGACCACTTTTTGCACAATATAAAGGTTAAACAAATTATTATAAATCGTTAAGTAGGAAAAAGTGTTCACATAATACAATACAAAAGTGCTATTAGAAAAATTATAGTGAAATAAAAATAGAATTAACATTTAAAATTTAATGAGAAAAATAAATAAAAAATAGAGCCTTAAAGAATAAAGGCATAAAAATAAATAAAAAGTTAATCGATAACTCTAGGTCTTCCGTTTTGAATGGCAGTTAAATACCTTGGGAAGATATCTTGTAATAGCATAGAATAAACCTCTTCGTAGGCTATATTGTAAATTTCTGGTATCAGGATCCCTTGTTTTAATTTCTCTTGAATTTGTTTTTTAGTAAATCCAGTCAAATTGACTTGCACCGCGGACTCTTTAGCAATGAAATCTCTATAAAGAGCTAATACTTCATACTGTTGAGGGGTTTGTGGTGTAGCACAATTGACATCAATAGACGATGATACCAGATTAAAGCTAAAAGAAGGGGTTTCTCTAATAGATAAAGTATTGTTGGATTCGTTTTTTAACTCCTGTGGCTGAGTTGGAACTGACTGTCGTTGTTTTCTCAATTCTTCTAAAGCTATATCCGACCTCTTAATATCCCCCATCGACTGCGTATATTGAGATCTTAAAGTTGTTTGCCAATCTTCGTTATTAGTTTCACTCGCTCGAATTGCATTTGGACAAATAGTTTCATCAAGGTTTATAGTAGAACCATTTTTTAAGGTATCAAACTGACTTAAAGCCCCATCATTTTGCCCATTTTTATAAGTCACACAACCTTGTTCTTCTTGATCAAGCTTCAATTTGTGAAATCTTTCATAAAACAATACATTTTCAACGCAAAAATTATGAGCAGCGAACATTTTGAAATCATTAAATAAAGCTTGGTTTTCTAATATTTGCTTCAATGTTAGCTCGTTTTGTTGTCCACTTTTTAAATCACTAACGCTATTGTCATTTGTTTTTTTAATCACTGGTAAGATGCTTTTTCTCTTATTTACTTTGTTCCTTTTACCACAAAGTCTAATACGATATCTAGACCATAATAGGGGATAACCAACAGTAAATACATGCATCAGACAAATTAGTCCAATAAACAAGAAAGTAAATAATTTATATTGCATGTCATCAGTATCATAATCCATATATGCATCTAATGTATAAATAATTAAAAAACTAGGTGCTAATATTAGATTAGCAACCAATTCTAAGCGTACACCAAATGCTTCGTACATGCCTTTAATTAATAAAACAAAAACTGGCCATTCCATAATCAACATTAAAGCAGTTATTCCTAATGAAGGAAAGATGGTCCATTGGTTTGGACATTTTGTGCCAAGAGGAGTGGCCTTAGCAATAGTTTTACTAAAGCTTGAAAAGATTTGAAATAAGAGAGTCAAAACAACATTAAAAAATAAGAAGCCTAACAAACATAAAGTAAGACCACGAGAAGTAAACCAAATGCGATTTTCATAAAGCCAGCTATCAATTTTTGGGAACTTTTTTTTTGAGTTTTGAGTAGATGAATTAGAACTTGGGAATAATGAGACATAATTTGAATTTTGCAAATCAACATAAACATTTAAATTACTTTGTTTGGTACAATCATTTGAACTTAAATCAATACCTGGTATATCTTTTGGTTTTATAGTAGATATTGCTGCACTGAGTTTTAATTGTAATTGATTGACACGATGTAAAAATAAAACTCTTAAGAAACGAGCTAATAAAGTAGCGCCCCAAAGAGGTAAAAGTAAGCCAGGTACCCAAAGCTTCATTGAGCAAGGCACATTATCTTGTAACAAAATTTTCAGTGCTAAACAAAAAACAATAAAATAATGATTGACTGTAAGTAGAATTGTTATTGAATAGCCTCGAGTTCTAATAGCTAATGAGTTTCTAAATCTTTTTATTAAATACATTGATACGGTCACTATACCAGTCCATATTAACAAAAATATTAAAACTAGTATAAAAGTTATTGTTATGTCTACCATTCGGTAATATAAGAAAGTAAAGAAAAGATAAAAAATGGTTTTTTGTTTTTTTACATATTAATTTAATTTTAGATGGTGTGGATGAGAAATATAATTAAGGGGGCCAAAATATTAAACTAAAATTTTAATTTATTACCCTTAAAATCTAATTTATGCGCAAAATAGTGGTGTGTTGGATTCTATTTGATTTACTAAATTTATTTCAGTAACGGGATTGATTGAGAAAATATCCAAAAGTTACGTTATACATTGAATTTCTCCAAAAAATCTCCATATAGCTTAGTAATTCCTTATAATGCTACTCCTGTTTTTTTAATTATTATCAAATAAGCTTATTAAATCAATTGGATTATTAAATTGTTGTCACTTTTTGACCCAAAATAGTAATTTTTGAATTTATTAATAATTAAGTTTAAGGATTAGTAATTTACATGTATTTTATTTTATTTTATTTTTGAAATATTTTTCATATGCAAATATTTTAAAATAGTATTAATTAAATCACGTAAAATGATAAGTTCTTTATATAAAGTATTTTGTTTTTTATTACAATGACCTGGATTGCCAAGGTAATATATCTTAATCAGGTTAAATTACTTATTACTCAAAAGACGTATTTCATTTTAAATACTACAAATAGTTATCAAAATTAGCTCACTTTTATAAAAACAATTTACCTCAAGAGTGGCTGTGTTTTCTTTGTTACAAAATGGTATTAGCCTACTTTACTGAAGTTATATTTAGATTTTAGAATTTATAATATCGATATTAGTAGTTATAATAATTTATATAACTAATCGAAATTTTCCCTAATTCTAATATGTTAAAATGTTCTACAAATTTATGATAAAAGCCAGCATTTAAAAACCCAAAAACAAAAAAGTCGTATTCAGGCTTCATTTTTGAAATTTTGAAATTAGATAGAAAGTCTCATATGTCAATTTTAATTTTTGTGTTTTAAATATATCTTTATTTTCATACTAAAATTTCGAAATTTTACTTAGGATCTATGACTTATCAAATTTAATTTTCCAAATTTAGTAAATGAGATACAAAAATACAATTCAAGTTTTGTTTCTTTATTACTAAGATTTTACTATTTAATTCTTAAGTAAAATAACAGTTCATAATAGCAGGTCGTTATATTATTTAAAAAAACTACATATTATATATAGAATATAATAGGATTTAAGTCTTGAAATTCAACTTACGAAAAAGTCTAATACAGTTTAGTATAAATTATACCTTATAAACAAAAAAGCTAATTTACTTTACCAATAAATATTTTATAAAAACGCGAGCCTAATACAACATTTGGCCTATTAACGATAAAAGAGCGAAAAGCAAGGGAACATTGAAAGAACACTGACCTATTATTACTGATATGTTCTACAGACCCAGAAAAAACATTTATTGTTCCCTTTTTGACCATGACAGCCGGAAAGAAAGGAGAATACTATTCTAACTTCCCTCCCATTTCATTTAATAATTTTACACTTGATAGTTCATTCTAGTTTTTGTCTTTATATCTGATTTTTTACTATGGTTTTAAGTAAAATAATAAGCTTGAGTTCGGTTTTTACACAGATTTAATTTTAAAGTTGATGTAACATGCTATTAGTAGAGTCAGGTAGACAAATGAGATGCAAAACGGCAAACTTGTCAATAAAATGAATATACTAAGCCTAATATTTGAAGTCAATGATAGAAATAGTACAGGATAGAAAGGTAATGTATTATCATTAGATCAAGTTGAGAGCTAGTTTTTAAATTATAAAAAATTAAACTTTGAAGTCTTATCTCTTTCTTTGGTTTGATATTAGTATTGGATGCAGTTAACGTCAAATAAGACTCATATAGTACTATTTCCAAGAAACCAACCTTTACTTATGAAGAGACCTTGGTTTGCCTTGACAATATTAACTTCGATCCCAAGAAAGCAGGAGATCGTATAGGTCTCCTTAAAAAGGAGTATCTTTTTATACACTTTTGAATATTTTTAAAAGTTCACTACGAAAGAAAATTCCAAATATAGGGGACATTATCAAAAGTCTAGATAAAAGTAACTAAAAAAGCATAAAAAGAAGTTCTTTTCCATCATAATACTATCAATTTATTTAATTTTTAGATAATGGGCTTATTATCTTACTACTTGCTTTTAAAATAGGCAAAGTTGACTATACCTTTTGAGGATAATGGCGAAGAGAAGGTTAGTGTATCTTATTCTGTTACTGAGTCTATCGATTGTAACATACTGCTAATAACTATAATAACTTCTCTATTAGTCCTTCTAAACTTTAAAGTTATTGATGTTGTAAACTTTGAATTTTAATTTTTGTTTTTATCAAGCTATTGCATATAGCTTACATAACGATTTTGGTTTCTCAAATATATATTCTTTGAGATATCGTTGTATTAATAAAGATTTCAAATAATATAACTATCGTTTTGTTTCTTCATTTTATAGGTTCCATAAATTATATTATTGAAAAAATATATATTACTTTACAGCATAATATTTCATTTGATAGATAAACTTTCTTATAATACAGTGACTTTATTTATGAAAGGATTCTCATTATTCAGATATTACCTCCTTTGTTTTTAATATAAATATCTAAATTTTAAAAAGTGGTCATATATTAGGAATCTAGTATTTAGATTTGAAATCCCATTATCTCTGAAAATAATTTATGTTAATAAAATTAGTGACTCTTTTCACAAAGTGAATATCTATATTAGCAATATTAATTATTTTAAAAAATATGTTATTATAAAACAATTGTAAAATTATACATCTTTATATTTCTTATGAAATAATTTAAATCCCACATTAAACTCTAAATTCTAGACTAACTTTATAAATGACTTGGTTAAAATAGAAATTAAATTGTCTAAATTGCAATTGATAAAGTAGATCGATAGAAAATAATTGAAAAAACGGAATATTCAATAAACTTTATAAAGTATATTGAGTTAAAGTAAAGATTAAGCACAGGTCATATCTAAATTATACAATAATTAAAATATAAAATTAATAACTTCTAGCTCTGTTTCATATAATTAACTAGCATATAATTTAAATAAAATTCTATTTAATTAAAAACTTATTTTCTATTGTTTGAAGCTGTAGGATCCAATAAATTATTTAAAGATTGAACCAAATCGAAATTTTTTAATGGAATTATAGGCTCAAGCCAATCTAAACCAATACAATAGAGTCCCATCCCAATACCAAAAAATCCAGAACTTTTTAATATATTTTTTACAACTCGACCTAAATATAAATTATTCTTTTAAAAAAAAATAACAAATAAAGTTTACTTCTAGCTTGAAGTACTGCGCCTGCTAACAAGGAACCAAATATAGGGTTCCACATATCATCCTTCCTTTGAGGTTTATGATGAATTAAATCATGGCCATTATCATCATCATCAAATGCATTTTTGTTTGTACGATATTCTTCTAAAAGATTGGAGGATAATGCATAGATACAAGTGATTGAAGCTTCAAATTATTAATTTACTTTTACTCAAGATTTAATATTTAGTTACCTATTCTAGTCATTTTAGCAGCTCTAGTAGCGTTCAAAGTATGACCCAAAAACGCTTTAGCACCTCCTGGGTATAATGTAGTTAAACCTAAAAATCCTAATACTGTGGAACTTAAAGTTGGTCCATGTGTTTTCTTTTCATTATTATTGGAGCCACTTGATTTTGTTGTTGTAATTATCATTATTAAATTTTATTAAAAACGGTTTGTTCATTTTATCAATCTGCAATTAAATAACGCTTTAATGATTTCATTGTTCTTTTTGGAGTGCTTTGTTTTTTAAAATTTGATTTTTTATAGTTATTTAAAGTGGCTTATTCATTAACTATGAAATCAGTTATTGAGATTATTGTTTAGAGATAAATTTATACTAGCCTTTGTTGACATTTGATAAGAGATATGATTTCAAACAATTTAGAGTAATTATACAAAATACACAAATCATCCAAATTAAAACTCAAAACACCATACAGAACTCAAAACTGAAAACAACTAAAATAACAGAAAGATAGAAACTTTATTTTAAATAAAGTTTTATACAAAAAACAACAATGTAATTAAACAAAGGTTGATAAATACATTGAATCAAATTAACCTACCTTCATCAATTTGATTCAAGTAATTAAGCGATTAAATAGTAAACATGATAAAATAAAATGGATGGAATTAATAGAGCTAGCTAAAACATAGTATAAACTGAAGATTTCAATTAAAAATTAATTAAGTTTTAAATCGAATCCAAGGTATGACTTGGAAGTACTCTGCCACTATTTTTATGTGATGTAAAATCAATAGCTCCTTTTCCTTCGTTAAGCATCTTATCAAAAGAAGCTAATATTCGATTAAATTTTTGTTCATCTTCATCATCTATACTTTCTTCACTCTAAAATAATTTTTTAGTAATGATTAATAAATTAGTATTGGATTTTACTTCTTCAATATCTAAGTCAGATTTAGGAAGTGGTATAAACTCACCATTGACAACACTAAATAATTAATTAAATCAAATATTAATTAAAAGAATTAAAATTTTACCCTTGTAAACTTTTTTTAAGTGTTTCTATTTCATCGCCTTGTTTACGAACTTTTGCTTCTAGAACTGTATTTATTGCTAATAATGATTTGTTTGATATCTCCAAATCTAAAATCTATTTTATAAGTAAAAACATTTAATAAATAATAATAAACTTACTTTTCTATTGACTCGAGCTTCAATAACAAGGCTATCTAAATTTCCTGTATCTGTAGAAAAGGAAGAATTAGAGTTTGAATTAATTTCCGAATTCGAATTTTCTTCAAACTCTTTATCAAAATTGTCTTCATCACTAAAATCCGAATTTTTACTTTCTGATTCATCCGAATGAGAATAATCTTCTTCAATTAAATTATTAGTATGGGCCATTAGTTTTGAATTGATAGCCGCCAATATACTTTGTTGATTTAATATAGGTTTTGGACTTTTGACTAAATTATTCCTCTGAGAATTTTGTTCATTGGATGTGTTTGATGTTCTACTTGAAGGCCTTCTACTTAATGATGTGGATATAGTACTGCCACTTCCAGGACTAAAAACAACCCCAGGACGAATAATATTCATTGGATTCGCTTTTGGTACCGAAGTACTAGATACATTAGAAATTGGGGACCTGACCCTAATATTACTACTAGTTATACTACTGCTTGGACTATGATTGGAGGACTTTATTATTGTTATATTACTACCAGCCTTAGCTTTTATATTTCTATTATTATTATCACTACTTGATGGTCCTATTATATTCGCTTTATCCACTTTGAGTTTCCTTCCCATCATCTTAAATATTAGTTGTGTAACTGAATAAAAAATAGAACGAATTTTTTTATTGGTCTGTTTTCCTTTTTTCAACCTAGTTTACTCCTTATAATTATTCCTTGATTGGTTTTTAAAAGGCACTTCACATTTTATTTTTATGATTTTTAATTGGCTAAAAAGTATTTGTACTTGAAACTCTATTTAATAGAAATTAGCAAATATTACAGTATAAATAATTATTTTATATAATCTGACACTATCGTTCTTGTAAATACCAGTTCCAAATAGGCATATAAATAAATGCAAGTTGATAGGAATAATCATATTATCTTTCCTATTTGCCTATTTTTCTTTTATATGGTGAATTTTTTTAGTCAATATTAAAACAAAAAACGTCTTAATCATTTACATTGTTTTATACCTTTTTATAAATAATGCGACTTCCATAAATAGCTGAGAAGTATTTTTTATAGCTTCATCCTTTTTTCTAATTTTTAAATATTATTGAGTCGAAAATAAGGAGGTAAATTCTTTCTTTATAATAACAAATCAATGTTTTTTGTAAACACCTATTATTGGTTTTATTATAAAAAATTGAATTAAAACAAAAATAAGAGATATTTGAAAAAAACATATGGGGATGTATTTTTGTATTTAATAATTTTACTAGCAATTTTTCCACTCAAATAACGCTTAAAAAAGATGAAAAAAATGTCAAGCTAAAAAAAACATCCCCATATACTAAATATCAACTTGAAGGTTTAAAATAAAAAAGTATTTAATAAATTATTGAAAAGGTTTCATTAAGGTAGTATAAATAAAATAGGAATATTCAAAAAGATCAGATTTTTTAAGTGTTTTATATATTTACTTAAAATAACCTACTAAAATAAATAGCTCATATTATAAATTTAAGTTTAAAATAATAATAAATAAATGCAATAAGTTCCAAAAAAATTCAGGAATTACAAAATCTAAATTGATAATATTATAAGTTAAAAGCTTTATATATGGGGATGTTTTTCTGCTTTTAAGGATTTTACTAACAAATTTTCCACTCAAATAGCACTAAAAGATGGAAAAAATAATGAAGCTAGAAAAATACCCCTATGTAACAAGGCTAAAAGGTTTTGAAATAAGCATTTTTAAATAATTGATTAATAAAGCGATAGTTTTTTTAGTTTTATTGCTTTTTTCATTTTTTAAGCACTATTTGAGTGGAAAATTTGTTAGTAAAATTCTCAAACAAAAAGATACACCTCCAATATAAAAACTAAAATAAAATGCCAGTTAAAAGCTATAAAGCAAGCTTCATTTTAAATTTACCAACAATTCATAAAGGTCGAGTATTGAACTTTAAGCTATCAAAGCTGATTAAGATTTTAAAATAGTAAATTAAATTTAATAATATATAATGTAAGCATTAGGAAAATATTATAAAAGTTTTAAAAAAAGTTAATAATAAATAAAGTGAGCAAAATTCATAAAAAAACACTGATAAAACTATAAACTTTTTAAATTAAGATTAAGTAAATATGAGTGATACAATAATAACTTTTGTTTAAAAACGTTATGATTTTATTGTAATTAAATATCAATTTTGATATAATAATACTATATTAATATTGTATAAAAAATTAGAAATTAAAAGTTAAAAATCAATTTAAAAAAAACTTTTGTAAAAATTATATAATGCTTTACCAGGTCCAGAAAAGCTGTAATTAGAAATATTCAATAAAATATTTAAAATCAAAATTTTAATACATAATAAATTTTATTCAAAAACTTAAAGAAAGCTAAAAAATTAAATGATTTTAAATGATATAAGCTGTATTAGAATTTCAATAAGCTACCTATGATTTTTTATCAAGTTTTAGTATAGAAATATTTTTTAGATTGTATTTTAAACTAAATAATTTAAACAGAACTTTAGTTTAACTTTTAATAAAAGACAAAAAATAATCATACTTTAATATGATTACTTTCTAACTTTAAATAATTAAATATTTTCAAAAATATGGGGATGTGTCTTTGTATTTAAGAATTTTATTAACAAATTTTCTACTTAAATTACGCTCAAAAAATGGAAAAATAATGAAGTCAAAAAAAACATTCCTATATTCTAAAATCTCTTTTATACTCTGAAAACTATAAATATCAAAATGAGAAGATAACATCCTTTGGGATGGAGCTAGAAATTCTCATAGCAAATCAAACTAAGAACGTGGGATTGGTTTTCTCTGAACTCGAGAACACAACAGCTTAGGCGATTATTATGCTATAATTAACCATGGAACTGACAAACCGATATTTCACACTTATCATTTCGAAAACTATTTTATACTGAACTTCGAAAATACTGCTATTATTTTTTTAAATCCTTTCTATAAGTTGTAGATTTATAAAAAATTTCCTCTTTTCATTTTGATCTACTGCCTCTTTTATTACTTTATTTATTTAGTTGCTCCCCTTGTTCAGTAAATTCTTTTATAGAGGTCAAAAACAAAATAGGAGCTATTTTAACTTAGTTTGTTGAAGATAAAGATAATGAAAACTTTATGTTTAGCTTTTACAAGTCTATTACGAATGGTATGGTTTTTTAAGTTTACCTAAATATTTATGTTTCTATTTTAGCTAATAAAACATTTGGGACATAAGTCTATCAAAGAAAACTCGTGCTCTTTTATATTATGAATATTAATATTTTTATTTGATACTAACTTAGTTATTTAACAAGTAAAATAGACTTATAAAAAATATTCATGTAGATCCAGTTTCAATGATCTTATTTATTTTTAAAAATCATAAGCTAATGATGTACAATTGTATATAATCTATAAACACAATTTAATCGCTTGAATCTTCTAGATCTTCTAGACCTTCTGAATCATTTGAAACCTCTTTAGCTTTACCAAAGTACTCAAATTTACCATTTGGATAAACAGCACGCATATAAGAATCTGTGAATTCAAAGGCACCTAAATGGCCACCATCATAAAAAGAAGAGATTGCAATATCAATAAGTATAGCACGATTATTACAACGAGTCGTTATCTTATTATTCTTTTGGATAGTATGTCCCATTACCATTCTTTTAGCACCTAAGTTATCTAATGCTTTAGTTAATTTAGAACAAACCTCATCTTCATCGTCTTTAGCATAACCACGATACCAAAGTGGACCATCGCCCTCTTTTGAAAATATTTCACTCTCTTTTAATTCTCCCTTACTTTCGGACGAAACAAGTTCATGAAATTCTTTGTTTAAGCCATCTACTTTCTTTTTTGACCAATCTAAATTGACGCCGCCATGACAGAAAACAGTGTCATGAACCTTAGCAGTAATATCTAAATTTCTTAAATATTTACCAATAATACCTGATTCACTAAATTCCTGCTTACGTTCCTTTTCAGAACCAAAAGCAGAAATATCTTGTTTAGACACATCTTTATAATTTTCAATCATGTTTTTAGTCTCATGGTTACCTAACAATGGAACAAATAAGCCACCTTTAGATGAGGCATCTTGACGAAGTTTCATAAAATAAGTATATATTTTCTTGGCATCCGGTCCACGATCAGTTACATCCCCAGTCTGTACTAAAGTCGTATGACTTCCACCAATCCATTCATGTTCTTCATTAATCACTTTAGTCATTTGCAATATTTTGATCATATTATCATAATCTCCATGTAAATCACCAACCGCAACAACGCGATAACTATCCGATTGACATTCCACCAGGGAATTGTTAACAAGTAAAATGGCAGCTATTAAAGTGGAAAATAAATTCATAATTTTTTAAAAATTAATAAAATATAAACTTAAAGTTTGATATTTCTTCATCATTTATATCTATTTTACATTGGAATATTAAAATTTTTAAAAAATTGTAATTTATTTATTTTATTTTATTCTTTAATTGAAATTAACTGTATAGCTTTATTTGTAAACAATTAATCAAATATCAAGATTTCAAATTCTAATTTTAGTAACTCATAAATCGGCTATTAATATGTATTTATAATTTAATAAACATGGTTTATTAATTCCTCGTATTTGATAGATTGAAATAGAATGTTCATTTTTTATTATTCTCAATTAACGTAAACTTACTATCACGAATAAGAACTTTTATATATGAGGGTGTTTTTTTGATTTCATCACTTTCTCCATTTCTTAAGCGCTATTTAAGTGGAAAAATTATTAGTAAAATTCTTAAAAAAATACATCCCCATATGTTAATTTATTTAAGCCACCTCTAAAGCTCTATGGTATACAGATGACTATTTTGAATTGTAAGTTCAAAATAGTTAAGAATATAGTTCTGTTAGTGCATTGTTACAAAATGAAGTTACCTTTTTTAAAATGATTCATTTTCTTTCAGTAGATATCTTTATTTAATAAGATTCATGTTGAATAGCTTTAAGTATAATTTTTTTAGAAAAAGTATTAACTAAATCTAATACTCTAGTAATAATGTTAATTTTGTCAATTATGATATATGTTTTCTTTTTGAAAATCTTGTTTTCGGAGTGTTTTATTGATCAAAATAAAAGGATAGATACTGGAGTCAGTGAACTCTAGGATCCATATCATCTAGAAAAGGCTTTACAACTGTGCAAAATCAGAATTCAAACTTTTCTTGTATTTGATAGGTTGCTTAAATCCAAATGATGTCCATTTTGTTTTTAATCTCAATAAAGCTTCTTATTAAACGAGAAAGGATTAGATTGAAAGAGAGGAATAAAGAAGATGAGTTATGTTGAAAAGTGCTAGTTTATAATCACTAAATTATATATATAAATATAAATATTACTAGCAAGTTTAAAGTAACTTAGATCGCTTTATTTATTATAATCAGTAGAATGTTTTGTTTATAAATAATAAGAGTATTTATAAATTTTATAACTAAAAAATTTAAGTAATTTTTAAAACTCATGGGCTCAAGATGTGTAAGAGATTTATAAATTTAAAAAGTTTACGAAACTCTAATAATATGATCAATTGAATACAGATTTGATCTTAGAGGTACTGGTGTTTAACTCTTCAATCATACAACATGAATTATTTTTTAAACTAATATATCATTTTATATATAAATACAATATTAATTTATTAAAATTTGAGTTTGATTTAAACTTAAATTTATGAAATTTGTATGGGGATGTACCTTTTTAATAATTTTATCAATAATCTTTCCGCTCAAATAGCGCTTAAAAAATGGAAAAAGTGATAAAACCAAAAAAACATCCCTATGTAGTTAATTTAATAGTTTAACAAAAGAATGGAACTGTATATATACTTTCTTATCAAAATAATAAAGATATTTTAAAACGTTATCTATTTCATACCAAGATAATAGATTTATCTCACTAGTTTGAATTTAAATAACTTAATTCAAATTGGAACTTTAATTCTATACTCCAGTAAAAGGTGTCTTGACTATTAAAATCTTCTAATTGTAACCCTCCTTTTTTAATTAAGATCTCAATCAAAAAGAACTGGGCTAATTTTAACAAAAACTACACTGATAGAAAAGTTCAGTTTTTCTCACTAATGAAATTGATAAAAATTGATAAAAATTGATTAGGTTTTTTGATTGAAATTATATAAAACACGGGCTAAAAAGTTTGATAAAGATAATACATGAGAGGAGGCTATAAACAAAAAAAAATACAGGAATTATAACTAACAAAATTAGCAATAAGTGTATGAATTAAAAAGATAAACTATGTATCAATCCAAGCTAACACATGGATTAACAAATGTAAAGAATAAGTTCACCTTTTTTTTATTTAACACTATATAAATATGATTTACTAATTTAAACTAATAAAACTCGAATATCAAATTATGACTCCAGAATAACATTTTGAAAAATTCCACGAGTACTCAAACTCAACGATTAGAGGATAAAAAAAAGTACAAAATTAGATTTCTAATACTGCATATAAAATATGTATAAATAAATAAAGAGATTGTTCATTAATTATTTACTTCAGATTGTTTTCTATTATGAAATTACTTTCACTTTTAGCTGCTGCCTTTTTACTTGGTTCCGACTCCTTAGTAGTATGTCAATCTTCTAAGTATCGAGTTGTTGCGGTAGGTGATTTACATGGAGACTATGAAAATATGCTAAAGGTATTAAAAATGACCAAAATAATCAATGAAGAAAATGAATGGATTGGAGGAAATAGTACCACTTTAATACAAACGGTAATTCACTTTAAATAAAGTCAATTTGATTAAATGTTCATTATTAATATAGGGAGATGTAACTGATCGTGGTCCCAATGCTAAAAAAATATATAATTATTTTATGGAACTTCGTCAAGATGCAGCCTCTAAAAGTGGTTTGTTTATCCCCTTACTGGGTAATCATGAGACCATGAATTTGTCTGAGAACTATAAAGATGTATCCGAAGAAGATATAGCTAATTTTGGAAGTGAAAAAAAGCGTAAGGAAGAATTCAGTAAATCGGGTGTCATTGGACAATATTTGAGAAATCTTAACGTTACTGCCAAAGTCCACGATACTATCTTCTGCCATGGTGGTGTCAATTTAGATTGGTCAAAAAAGAAAGTGGAAGGTTTGAATAAAGAATCCCATGAGTATTTGTTATTAGATTCTGCTAGTCAATTAAGTAAACGGAGTATATTTACTCAAAAAGGGGATGGTCCACTTTGGTATCGTGGTTATGCTAAAGACGATGAAGATGAGGTTTGTTCTAAATTAACTAAAGCATTAGATAACTTAGGTGCTAAAAGAATGGTAATGGGACATACTATCCAAAAGAATAATAAGATAACGACTCGTTGTAATAATCGTGCTATACTTATTGATGTAGCTATTTCCTCCTATTATGATGGTGGTCATTTAGCTGCGTTAGAATTCACAGATTCTTATACACGTGCTGTTTATCCAAATGGTAAATTTGAGTATTTTGATTCACCTAAAAGTATTTCAAATTAATAAAATTATGTTTTAACTTTCTATATTTTATTGTTTTTTGCTAATAAGTTAAATATTATCATTGACTGATTTATTGATTTCAAATAGACAATATTATGAACAGTTTTAACTTATTAACTTATTAACTTATTAACTTACTAACTTATTATTATTTAATAAGTATAGAGTTATCTTAAAGTAAGCTTCAAATTCAACCAAATAGAACTCAAAATACAACCATGATTCAAAATACTCTTTAAATCACTCTTGATAAAAAACAATATATCAAATTTATCTGATATTAAAAGCTATGATCAATTATTAAAATTTCAATAGAAAACTAAGATTATAAAATTTATATTAATTTGAAATAATCGAAAATAAATCAATTTAGATAAGCTTAAGGACAATCAACTGGTAATATGATATGAGTTTTTTTTGACTTTATGACTTTTTTCATTTCTCAAGCGCTATTTGAGTAGAATAATTGCTAATAAAACTCTTAAACAAATGCATCTACATATAAGCTTTATTTTTCTAAAATACGTATCAAGCTATCAAACTATCAAGATAATAAACGGGTTCATTCCTATTAAATATTTTATAATCAAAGATAATAGAATTCAAATAAAAAATAATTTTTATAAATTCAATCATTACTAAGTCTTATTAGATTAAACAAATGTTATTTAAAATTGAGGTTATTCATTTTTCTTTGTTTAATATCTTAACTAATTTATTACTTTTCTACATGCTTATAGTTTATTTTTATTTGGTTAAATATTAAGTCTACTTCAAAACTTAATATAAAACTATATATACTTTTACTTATAAAACACAAGCTAAAAAGGAATGACAAATCTGCCTAAAATAACATCTAAAATAATTAAAATAATCAAGAAATAGCAATAGATACATAATACAATAATCAAAAGCTATAATCTAATTAACAATCCTTATTTCGTAATTGAGTAAAGAACAAAACAATTGTAATTAAATCCAAAATAAACTAAGAAAGTATATTCAATTCTAACATAAAGAAAGTAAGATGAGTTAATAAAACAAAAAGAATATGCATCTAAGTGATAACAAATATAATATGATTTCTGAATTATTCTAAATTTATTTGAACTATAAATCAAAATTTTACCATTATTGATAAAAGTTGACTTATTTCATGTTAATATGATCTTATAATTAATAGTTCCAATTCAAAATTTTAAACTTTATCCCTGATTTTTGATGTGATATTTTCGAAACAACTAATATGAATTTTAATTTAGTAAATTCAGCTTACAGTTGAATGCATGGAACTTGTCAGTAGTAACATCAGGTGAATGAATAAGAAATAATATGATAAAAATAAATCCAAAATAAATACAAGATAAATTCAAATAAATAAAATATTTAAAATCCATGCTAAAAATTTATAGTATAAAAAGCTACTAAGTAAGTTATAGATTAAATTAAAAGTTAGCTTTTAAATTATAAATAATGAAACTTTTAAATCTTATCTCTTTCTTCGCTTTAGTATTAGTGTCCAACGCAGCTGATATAAGAGAAGATCCATGTGCTACAATTTCCAAGAAGCCCATCTTTACATATGAAGAGACATTAGCATGTTTAAATAATATTGATTTAGATTCTAAGAAAGCTGAAGAGCACATTGATCTACTTAAAAAAGAAGCTGAATTTTATGCTTTTTTAGATATAGCAAAAGATTCACCTGAGAAAAAGATCTCTAGTAATGTAAATATTATTAAAGGATTAGATGAAATTCGTCAAAAAAAGCATCAAAAAGAAGTTCCTTTCCATCGCGATATTATCAATTTATTTAATTCTTTACATGATGGTCATACCGTTTATGCTGCTGCTTGTGTTTACTTCTTTACCTTTCGTCAGCCATTCCCACTATTTACTTATCATGATGAGGATGGTAATCAAATTGTTAAAGTTTTGTCCAATGTTAAATTCCCTCCTGCTTATCAAGAATATTGGTTAAGTAAAGGTGTCAATGTTACTAAATACCTTGGTAAAAAAATCAATTTAATTAATGGTCAATTACCATTGGATTACCTTCAAATGTATGCTGATAAGAATATTGCTGGTTCAAGAGACAGTAATTCAAGATTAAATTTAGCTTTAGCTAAACCCATTAATTCCTTTGGTACTTGGGGTGTTACTTATGGGGCTCACACTGTTTCAGCTATTGTACCTGAAAAAGGCGAAGTAAGCTATACTTTTTTAGTTGGTAATGATGAAGAAAGGGTTAAAGTGCCTTATCTTGTTACTGGGCCAACTGGCTATAATGATACTGCTAGTTATTACAAGGCTAATTGCTCAGTTAATCCTAGTGAACGTCAAAGTTCTCCATTTAATGAAGAAAATAAAGATGTTGAAAGACCAGAGTTATTAAGACAAGAAGTCAAGCAAGTTATTGAAACTAAAATTGACCAGGAACTTCCATTATCCAAAAGTAGCACAGGGCTTAATGATCCATTAACTAAGGGTTTTTTTGTACAAAGTTATTTAATTAAAGAGGATACTGCTTTATTGAACTTGCCTACTTTTGCGCCTGCAGGAGTTAGTTATTTTGTTAATGAGACTATTTCAGCCTTAAAAGCATTTAAAGAAAAGAAAGTAAGTAAAGTATTAATTGATGTAAGTAATAACGGAGGAGGTATTATATGTCTTGGATATTGGTTAGCTGAGTACTTTTTCCCAAAATCGAATCCATTATATTTTAGAACCGATCAAAGAATGAGTCCTATTTTTAATGCGTTAGTTAAGGCAAGTAATGGCACTGGAGGTTTTCATGATCCTCAATCTTGGTTAAAATTGGATGGTACTTACTTTAGTAGTCCTGAAGAATTTTTAAAAGGACGTAAATTTGTACGTGGTGGTAGTGAAGGTAGTTACACTCAACTATTTCTTGACGATTGTCCATCCAACCCATTCGCTGATCTTATCAAGGAGAATAACAATGAATCTCCTTACAAACCAGAAGATATTACTATCATTTCCAATGGTGTATGTTATTCCACTTGTACCTTATTTAGCAACAATTTACAATTAGTTAATGGTGTGAAAACTGTATTAGTTGGCGGCGACAAAAAAACAGAAGGTACAGTAGCTTCGTTGGCAGGTGGCACCGTTTATTCTCTTACTTATGTTTTATGGGAATTACAACGATTTGGGCTTTTAGGCACTCCAGACTCCCTTAAATTTCCACCATTTAAAATTGCACTTTCTTATACTTCTAGAGAAGCTTATTCAGAACCTTCGGATTCTAAAAGTCCAAGACCTTTAGAATTCACTTGGATTCCAGCTAAAAAGAGAATTTTCTATACTGAAGAAAGCTTACTAAACCCTTACAAATTGTGGGAACAAGTAGCCAATCTTTAATTTTTATAATAAAATACATTGTCTATTATAATTTAAAATACTACTTTATCTATTATTTGTTTGTAAATGTATAAAGTAAAACATTTATTTTATTTAAGCAAATCTTAAAGAAATTATCTATACATATTAAGATTTGGGTAATATAGCTATCAATTTTATGGAATAATGTTCCTGTTGTATACTAACTCCAGCTCATACAATTAAATATCGTTATTCATTTTTAAATTCTATACATTCTAGTAACTCCTACTAGTCGTAATAAGCACTGCCTTAAGCATATAATTTTTAAAATAAACTTTGCTAGATTCAACATGTTACTATGCTTTCATCATTACTTTTATTAATGATTTGTACTATTTTTAGCCACTTGAATACCGTGGATGAACAGTGCTCACCACTTCTTTTAGATCAAAATTAAATTGACGAACATGGGCCACATGATTTGAATTAAAAGTAGCCCTTTGAGTATTGGAGTTTTAAGAAAACTATCCTAATTAGCACAAAATTGATTAGAAATCATGATCTGATCAAATATATATTTTTTGAGACATTCAGTACTCAAAGGATTAAGCATAAAAAGTGAAAATAAAGTGAAGCCAAAGATGCGTCCACATGTGCTAAATATATAATGTTATGAAATTATCAAACGAACAAACACTACATATGACGAGTTAAATAAGTAATAGAAATTAATTTAAGAGTAACCGCAATATAAGTCTACCCGGCTTTGATGATATTAACAAACAATATTGTTTTACTCAAAACATTCTATATAAACATAAATCAAATTATAAGATTATCAAATTACTATACTTTTAAGTCGAGACCAGATATTATAAAGGTTAAAGCAACAATAAATGTGCTAATTTATGTGGTTATAATATAATCAAAGTATTGAATTATCATCAAATATTAATAATCACTACAAAAAAATATTTGTAGAAAATGTTAGTGAAGGCTACCAAATTAGGAAGGGGTCAAATAGTACAGGCGGAAAAAACTGTTAATTTACTTTTATATCTTTTAAGTATGAATTTAATTATTTTGATTTTTGTAATTCTATTTCATTCAAACTATAAAATAGGATGTCATTCTCATAAACAACGAATAATAGTTGTAGGTGACCTCCACGGGGACTATAATCATCTAATTAAAATATTAAGGATGACTAAAGTAATTAACCATCATTACCAATGGATTGGTGGTAATTATACCACTTTGATACAGACAGTAAGTTACAATATTTTATTTGATATCAAAATTAAACTTCAATTCAGGGGGATGTAACTGACCGAGGCCCAGACGCAAAAAAGTTATACAATTATTTTATAAACCTTCGCTCAGAAGCAAAAACAAAAGGAGGGTTATTTATCCCACTATTAGGTAATCACGAGATAATGAATTTAGCTGAAAACTATAAATATGTATCTGAAAAAGATATTTCTAACTTTGGCTCTTTAAACGAGCGTAAGAAAGCGCTTAGTAAGGATGGAGTTATTGGGCAGTATTTGAGAAACCTTACGATTGCTATCAAAGTTCGTGATACTGTATTTTGTCATGGTGGTATCAATTTAAACTGGTCTACAAAAAAAGTGGATGATTTAAATAAAAAAGCTCGACATCATCTTTTATTAGATAATCCTAAACAGCTACGCAAGCGAGCTATTTTTACGCAAAAAGGGGATGGACCTCTATGGTATCGTGGCTATTCCAAGGAGTCAGAAGATGAAATGTGTCCTAAGTTAACTGAAGTTTTAAATCGTTTAGAAGCAAAACGTATGGTCATAGGACATACTATTCAAAAAAAAAACCGAATTACAGCTCGTTGTAATAATCGCATTATACTTATTGATGTTGGTATTTCTTCCTATTTTAGAGGCGGACATTTGGCTGCTTTGGAAATTACAGATGAGTTTACACGTGCTATTTACCCAAATGGGCAATTTGAATATTTTGGTCAGCTTAAAATTTTGGATTATCATCAAAGGCAGAGTTTTTGTCTTGGGAGTAGCTTATTTTCTAAGAATCTTAAACAGTAAAAAAACATAAGTAGTATTTTTATTGTTGAAATTTGAGCTTATGTTTTAAACTTAACCGTTAGTTTATAATTAATATTGTCGTTATAGGCTATTATTTTTACTAAAAAAACAAAAAGTCATAAATATTGCAGCACATAATCTAACAATAATGCTAATCAATTATTTGAGGAATTACATATATTGACTACTATCCTATTAATTGTTTATATACATTTGATAAATATGAATAATGATACAAATTATAGATTTAAAACAATAAAATAAAAATAAAAATAATGCAAATTTAATAAAAGTTAATTGATGAATGAAAATAAAGTTAAAGCTGAAGCAGCAAAGAAAGTATACGATAATTGAATGGTGAAAGCATCTGAGGAGTTATTTCCTTTACTGGAAGTTGATTTGGTATTATTTTTGGTGGAGTTGGTAGAAGATCCTGCATTACAGTTAAATTTACCAGCAACAACAGCTTGTAAACGATTAAGATTATCACAACTTAAGTCTTTAGCTCCAGATTGGATATCAGCATTACCTTTGACTTCATTAAGAACTGGTAAGTCTAATTTACTAATATTACCGTTAACATCAAGGGCACCATTGACACTTGAAAGATTTGGGAATTCAGCGGATTTTAAATTAGTGTTGTTGGCAATTAATAAAGCTCCACCAATGGTTTCTAATTTATCAAGTTTAATTGAGCTTACTTGATCATTGGAATTGAAAGAAAGGGATTGAGATACTTCGCTTAAGTTGGGTAAGCTAACGTTTTTGAATGAATTATCAGAAAAACTAAGGGCATTTTTGATACTCTTTAATCCTGAGATATCTATGGTACCTACATCTGAAATAGTACCATTACCAGCGATAGTGGACAACTTTGGAGCT
The DNA here is from genome assembly GCA_030770535.1 of Batkoa obscura. Taxonomy (NCBI): domain Eukaryota; kingdom Fungi; phylum Entomophthoromycota; class Entomophthoromycetes; order Entomophthorales; family Batkoaceae; genus Batkoa; species Batkoa obscura. The sequence goes on from JASVEC010000081.1 coordinate 77,826, forward strand.
GAAAAGCTTAAAGTCTTTGAATTACCAGATAAAAAGATATACCCTTGTAGCCCAGATAAACTAGATAAAGTAACCAAGTTTAATCCTGAATTGTTATCAATTTCAATGTTTTTAGCGGATTCTAATTTTTTCATGGATACTTTTGTTAAGGTGGAAGTACCGGTAATTTTAATGGTGTCACTAACGCTTTGTAAGCTGTCAAGGCTAATATCCCCTAAACCTTCACCGGTAATGAAAACACTGTTGGCTTTGGTACATCCGCTGGCTTTAGAAACATCGCCAGTGGATTGAATGCTAATATTGTCACATTGAGAGACAACTAAAGAAGTAGAAAGAGCAATACAGATGAATAAAGATTTGAACATGATGAATAAAATGCTTTTAAAAATGAATTAAATATCTATGAATTAATGAATAAAATGAAGTTTAAGATAACTTATTTTTGTTTTTATTTTTTGATATTTATAGTGGATTTATTCTAGTTAAGCGGTTACTTTAATTACTATTTAGAGTTAATCGTAATACTCTGTATTTATTAATCGCTTAACGTAAATTAGATACATGCCTCATTAAAAACCTAATTTAACCAGTTAATTCAAGATTTAATTGGTAACTAGTGTTGTGTTGCTTTTCAGTTAATTTTGTTTAGAAAATTTGATCTTTTGTTTATAAACAGAATTGTCATTATCAAGTTGTTAAAGGTTGGACAATAGGCCTTTAATCATTTATTCATTATACTTTATTAGGCTTGATATTCTTATTACATAAACTTAATTTTATTTACTTGACCTTATTTATATCACTATTTAGAGTTAAATTTATTTACATTCCTTTTTTTAATTTTTAAAATTCAAACTTAAATATCTAAAATAGCAAAATAAAGAATTAGAGAATAATTTTAAATAAGTTTTGGAGTTTTCACTTTATCTTATTTTTAGTTTAAATTATCAATCTAAGGCTTAATAATGATCTCATTAAGATAGAATTCAATTTAATAATAACTGCCAAGAAAAAAGGACAAAACATAATATATAAAAATAGCTTTATTATATTACTATTTTACTAATAAAAGTATATTAGACAATAATCTACACTGGTATAAATAATTTCAATTTATAGGTCTTTCTCTTTTTATCTTGAAGATAATTAAACTATTAATATGACGCTTACGACTATTAAAAATAACTGTCGGAAGTTCGATAAAATTGATTAAATCAAACTCTGATGTTTAAGTATTGTTGAACTATCTTAATTTTATAGCAATAGGATGATTGTTATATCTTCAAGTCTGATCATCACATTATTATACTATAAATTCTAATATTAAAATAGCTTTAGTTTATGAGCTAGTGCAATTTTAAAAGTTCAAATGCTTTAAAAAATAAATGTTACTTGCAATAAAAATGCTCGATTTTATTAAAAAAATGAATTGACTCCAGCCAATAGCATCAAGTTGTCTGTAACTTGTTTTTATTCCTTTTAATAACAAATAGAACTTTTATACTATATAATTTTTAACAATGAAGCTGATTCAAATAATCAAACTAAACGCAAGGTTATTCAATACAAGTAAGCCGATTAAAATAGAGTATTGGGATAGAAAACTTGGTGATCCACATGAGATATTAGGAGTATCGAAAGGCAGTTCATTAATTGAAATTAAAAAAAAGTATTTAGAATTATGTTTGAAATTTCACCCAGATAGAAACCATACTCATTCAACTAATAAGGATAAGAATAATGATGATTTAGTACTCGTGATTCAAGCTTATCAATATTTACGTAAACATTCAAATTTAGAGAATAAAAGTTATCAAAGTAGTAAAAGAGAACCTTATTATACTGTGTATCGGGCAGGTCCTCATAAAACTGGGTTTACAAGAGGAAAAAATCCATTGATTTATGGTAAAAATGAGACAATAGTTGTGATGATATTACTAGCTTGCTTTTTTGGTTTATTTATTCAATACTTGAGGTTCAGGAGTAAGCATAAATCAGTGACTGCCATGCGAGAGAAACACTTTGAGCTGTCTGCTTTAAATTATTATAAAGTAGTTGAAATAGCCAACCTATTAGGTTCAAAGAAACGAATTGAATTATTTGTACAAGAATATTTCAAGAGAAAGAAAGAATAGATAAGATTAGATTAGTCGATTCCTTGTAATAAACTCTTTTATAGCACGGTAATAGGTGGGAAAAATACAAGTATCATTGTGGGTACCATCTTTAATTACAACAAAAGACTTAGCACAGGTTGAATCCACAGATGCTAGCTCAAATAATTTTTCCATATGTGTTGGATTAATTAATTGGTCTTTTTCACCCACCAAAAATAAAATGGGAAGGTGCTTTAAATTTATTATTGAACTCTCACTATCCCAAGTTTGATTTAATAAATATGATACAATGCTACCGCCAATGGGTACTAAAGTTTCTACCAACTTGCTTAAACTTAAAAACGTATTTTCAATAATAATGCCGTCAATTCTTCTTTTGTTTTTT